>JAGFBE010000052.1:0-281760 GCA_020226115.1 Colletotrichum viniferum
TTAAATGCTCTTAATACTTAAGATTATCACTTTTTATATAATATAAGCCTATCTATAACCTTATACTATATAGGCGTATATACTACGCCTCTATATACACTTATACTAGAAGGGGGCAGAGTTCTTAGAATTTTTAGTAATTCTAACCTAAAAGCAAAGGTTAGATAGGCGTTTTTATAGGCGTTAGGCGTTATTATAGGAGGAAAAGGCTTATATAAGTAGATAGAGGCCTAGTTAGCTATAATAAAAAAAGACTAAGTAGATAAAAGAAAACACTTATTTTTATATAATTTCCGTTTTCCTTAATAACTTTAGTAACTACCTCTTAGAAAGCTTTAGGTTCTTTAGCTTAGTTTATAGAAAAAACCTATTAATTCTTACTTTTTAAAAATTAAATAAAAATAGGTATTTTTAGCTCTCTAGCTTTAGCTAGCTCTACTTTTATCTCTCTCTTAATCTTACTATACTTCTTTAATTATTTAAAGCGATAATAGTAGAATACTATAGATAATATTACTAAACTTCTTCTTAGTAGCTTATTTTCTCTTAAGAGATTATATAACTTAAGATATAAAAAGAGTAGAAAATATAGATAAAATATAAATTAGTTAAACTTATATTTATATATTTACTTTTATATCTTTTATAGTTATCTAGAAAATCAATATATAAATATTTAGAGCATTTTTAGAGGTTTTCTATTTAAAGTAGAGTACTTAGTATAATTAATAAGTTTTCTTTTTTACTTTATTATAAAATTAGTAACTAGTATAAAGAAGTATAAATTAAACTACTATAAAAAGTTCTCTTTATAGTTATTTTATACTATTTTACTAAACTAAAGTAGGAAAAGCTTAGAAAAAAAAGTAATTTAAGTATTATTATATTAAAAGAAAATTTAGTTAATACCTTTTTAACTTCTATTTTCTTAAAGTGAAGAGTAATAGCTTAAGTATTTAGAATTAAAGATTAACTAAACCTATAAAAATTTAAAAAATCTTAAGAAAAAGAGTGTTTTATTAAATAGAAGAAAGTAAGTAGAGTTCTATATAAGCTTTACTAAACCTCTTTATTAGCTTACTATCTACTTATTTAAAACACCTTTTTAACTTCTATTTTTTTAAAGTAAAGAGTAATAGCTTAAGTATTTAGAATTAAAGATTAACTAAACCTATAGGAGTCTAAAAAAACCTTAAGAAAAGAGTATTCTATTAAGTAGAAGAGAGTAAATAAAGTTCTATATAAGCTTTACTAAACCTTTTATTAACTTACTATTTACTTATTTAAAATCATTATATACTACTTTATTATAAGCTATTATAATAATAACTTAAGAGTAATTAAGATAAAGTAAACTTATTTTACTCTTACTTCTAAAGCTAAAGTTATAAAAGTAATAAGATTTATTTTACTCCTCTTATAAACCTTAAAAAGGATAAAATTAATTAATCTATTCTAAGAAACTTCTCTTTACTTAAATCTATTAGAAGGTTTCTAATAATATATTAACTAATAAGAAGAAATATTAAAAAGCTTAGAAATTTAGGATTTAAGTTATACTTATATATAGAAACACTAAGATTTAGCTTTCTTAAATTATAAAATACTATAAGTATAAAGATATAAAAGGCTAAAAAAAAATATTATAACTATACTAACTTTTTAAAAAGTAAAAAGAGAAATATTTTCTAAGCTTAACTAAAAGCGTTTCTCTTTTCTAAAAATAATTCTATATTAACTCTATAGAAAAGAAAGTATATATATCTCTTTAGATTTCTCTCTTTTTATATTCTTAAGTAGTAAATAAGTAGCTAGAGTAAAATATTTCTTTCAAAGTTTATAGTTAATACTATAGTTTTATTATAGACTTTATTAAATCTTAAGCTTAACTTATAAAAGAGGAGAGTTATAAAGTGAAGCTATAGAAGATACTACTAAATATAGCTAGACTTCTTTTATAGAGAGAAGAAAAAGAAACTTAAAGTATAAAATAACCTTACTATTAAGATAGTAAAAAAGAAGAGAGATAATAAATATATATATACTTTTTAAATAAAAAAAAAGATAAAGATAGAAATAATAATAAGAGTATCTCTTTTTTTCTTTATCTCTCCCCTTACTTTTTATTATTCTTTTAGACCTATATTATAAGAATTTTTCTATTACTCCTTTTATTAATAAATTATTAGCTCTACTTAAGTTTTATATAATCTTTTTATTTTAGCTTTCTTTAGTAGAGCTTTTTTCTACTTCTTTTTCTATTAATTTATTTATATCTTCTTTAGAATAGTATTATTAAACTTTAAAGTTCTAAAGATTTTAACTTTAACTTAAGATAAATAACTTAAATTAGAAATAATAGATAATAAGGCTAATTTAGTTATTAGTAATATTTTAGTAAGTTCTTTTATAAGTCTTTTTTTTTATTAACTTTAATAAGAGAAACTCCTTTTAATTTTAGATTTAAATTAAAGTTCTAAAGTAATTATAGAAACTAAAGTTTTTAAAATAATAGTTTCTAAAAGTAGCGCCTCTAGTGTAAATATAACGTCTAGAGAGAATTCTTTAAGAGAAAAAAGTATATAAAGCTATTTAAACTCTACTAAATCTTATTAAAAGGTTTCTAAAGCGTATAGCTTAAGACTTTAAAGATTTAAAATACTATAATTTAGAATAGCTAAAGTATTATTCTTTACTAGAAATAACATTTTAGACTTTCTCAAAAGCTATAAAGCTATAGTAGAAGTAGTAAGAATAACTAATACTTTAAAAGTATTAAGTATTATTTTCTATATAGATATACCTTTTTAAGCTAATAATTAAATAAAACTTAGTAAAAAAACTTAGTTATAAGTGAAAATATACTTTATTTAGTGCTATAGGGCTATAGATAAGAATTACTAAGAACTACTAAATAACTAAATTAATTAAATTATTTCTATAACTCTAATAATAAATAATTTAAATTATAAAGTAGCTATATAGTTCTTATAAAAGATTAATAATATTTAAACTAAAGCTATAAGATATAACCTTAATATTATAACTAGCTCCTAAATTATCTATATAGCTATATTAAGATTTAATTAGTTAGCTTTAAATAGAATAGCTTTACTTATAGAAACTAGTATTTATAAGTTATTTAAAAAAGAAGATTTTAATAAGTTTAAGGTTAACTTAATAAATTAGCTTAGCTTTAAGGCTACTTAGAAGCAAACCTTCTAAATTACTATTCCTACTTATTCTCTATTTCTTATACTTCTAAAAGTACTAAAAGAGGAAGCTTCCCCCCCTCTATAAGCTAAGAGAAGTAAGGCTAAATCTAACTAAAGCGTTAAGAACCTCTAGAGCTAATTTTCAAACTAATAACTTTCTAACTTAGTAAAAATAATAGATAATTAGAAAATCTCTACTAGAAGGATTACTTATTTTTCTCTAGCTATAGAAAACTACTATTTAGCCTTAATCTATTCAGTTAAAGTTAATAAGGAAAATCTTAAGTTTTTCTTTTATAGCTTATATAGTTAGTATTAGTATATAAACTATATAAATTATAACTTTAAAGAAAGCTATTATCCTTAAAAAATAGCTAATAAAAGAAGTAGCTTAATCTAATACTTCTAAAGATGCTATTCTTATAAACCTTAAAATAATAAGTTTTTTATCCCCTAGATAATTATTACTTTATTATAATAAAATAGTAAGCTTAACTGAGAAACTATTATTACTTACCTTAAAAATTAAAACAGCTATAAAGCTATAAAAGCCTAAACTACTAAGATTCTTAAGTAGAATATTAGCTAACTTTAGTTTACACTTATTAAGGTTCTATAAAACTATAATAACTTTAACTTAATTAAATTTTCTTATAAGTTTATAGAAAAAGGAAGTATTATATTAAATAATAAAGTATTTAGTTAAGCTTCTACTTTTTAAGTATTAGCTATTAGTAAATAGAAATATAAAGATTTAGTTTAGTCTTCTTACTTATATAACTTAGTATAATCTAATAGTTTAACTAAAAGTAATTTACTTAATTTCACAGTATCTAAACTTATAATTACTTAGTTAAAAATATATAGAGCTAACCTATTTTTATAGAAGAAGCTAAAGCTACTAAATCTTAGAAAAGTTAAAAAGAAAGCTTTAAAGTCTCCTTCTAAAAAGGTTTATTTCACTATATAAAACATTAAAAACACTTTAACTATCTTAAAAAAAACCTTCTTTTTTATAACCTTATTCTAAGAGTTATTCAGACTTACTAGAAAAGTTAGTTATAGAGAAGAATTTACTTTTTAATTAGAAAAAGTAAAAGGAAAACTTAAATATTAAAATAAGAGAAGAAAGCTTTTTTAAACTAGCTTCTATATTTACTAATACTTTAAAACTAAAAAGAACGTTTAGAATAGAAAGAGAAGTAATACTTAGTAAAGTTATTAAGATTTCTCCTCTAAAACTTATTTTAAAACTATTTCTTCTAAAAAGTAACTTCTAGCTAGCTATATTCCTTAATAGTAAAAATTAGAAATCTATTAAAAATAAAAAACTTATTAATAAACTTATTTTATATAAGCTTTATAACTTAATTAGTTTACTAGTTAAAAAAGTCTATAAGATTTAGCTAGAATATAGAGAAGAGTTTATTAGAAAGATATATATTTTTATAAATAATCTAAAAGGAGTTATCTATATACCTATTCTTATAGATTTTATAGATTTTACTAAAACTTTAAAAGAAAAAGCTTAATAAACTAACTAGATTTCTAAATATAATAAAGCTATTTAAACCTAAGACTATTTAAAAGTTTTTTTAATTAAAGCTATTATCCTAATAACTATAAACTAAATAGCTTTAATAATTATTATACTATAATTTATTCTAAAGATCTCTATTAGTAATAAGCGTTTTAATAACTACTTACCTATATAAAGTATAATTAATACTAGTATAGAATTTAGTCTTATAAGTTATTAATACGTTTTAGACTATAATATTTTAATTTCTACTATTACTTTAATAATAAAAATAATAGCTAAAGGTAACCTAAAGCTACGCTTTATTAGAGTATACTATATACTTATTTAGATTAATAACTATAAGATTATAATAACTATAATAGTAGTAGACCTTAAAACTATTAACTATAACTTATTCTTTAGACTTCTTTTTACTATTTCTATTAAACTCACTTTTAAGTATTTAAAACGCTTTATTACTGCTATAATAAAAGTAAAAGACTATAAAAGCAATAAATTCTAGAAAATTAATATTTTAGTAAGTCTTATATAATTAGATTCTTTATATTAAATTTAGTGCTATTTCCCTAAATAGAAAAACTACATAAAAGATATCTATAATACCTCTAAAGCTACTAAAGGCTAACTTAAAACTAACTAGAACTTTAGTAATATATATAATGAAGTTTAAACTTACTATATTAATACTATAATAGATTATAAAAAAGAGCGCCTTTTTACTTAAGAAAGAAAGAAAGCTAAGCTTTTTAAATAAAAAGAAGCTATTTCTAAGACTAATTAGTGCTCTACTCTAATTTTGCTTTTAGCTATACTTAATATCTTAAAAACTATTACTAAAATAGTAGTTACTTTAATTATAGAAACTATTTAAGCTTACCTTCTTAGGAATACTAAAAGCTAGTAAAACCTTCTTAAAGTTCTAAAAAATTAAATATTTTTTAAGTTAATTAAGAAAAACCTTAAGCCTAACTAAAGCTTTATTAGCGTTTATATAATATATAAATGTAAAAACAAAAAGGTTTATCTAGTTAATAATCTACTTTTAGATAGTTCTATTCCTAATAGTTAGAAAAACTAAAAAAAAACTCTAACTTAAGAAGTAAAAAGCTATTATTAGCTTTCTAACTCTCTTTTTACTAGCTATATATATCTATAATTTATGCAGTTTAACTAAAAAACTTATCTTACTTTAGAAAGGTTTTTAAAGCTTAAAGTCGCCTAGCTACACTTTTTACTAAGAGAGATTAAAATACTTAAATATATCCTTATAAATTAAAAAAAAGCGTTAGTATAGGATTTCACAGAATATAGGTATATTAACCTTTATATAGCTCTACTATAGAAGATTAAAACTGTCCTATATATTATATAGTAAAAGAAAAAGATGTTCATCTCTAAAACCTTATAGAGGAAAGTTATTAATATACTTAGATTAAGAGTTATATAAGGAGTTTTAGAAGAATCTTATAGATTATATAGAAACTTTTAATTCCTTATTACTAAAAAGAATAGTAATATAAAGCTAATTAACTTATATATAAAACTTAATAAGATTAGCATTAGAAATACTTTTATTCCTCTAAAAGCTAATAAATTCTCAAAAAACTTCACTAACTATAAAATTATAAGCCTTTTAGACCTATTTTTTAGATATAACTAAGTCTCACTTAATAAGTTAAGTTAAAACCTAACTATATTTACTATACCTTTAGAGCTATTTAAAATATATACTCTACTTTAAGGAGTAATAAATTCAGTTACTTAGTTTATAAAAGTTATAATAAGAATCCTCTATAACCTTATTCTAAACATTTACTAACCTTTTCTTAATAATATCCCTATTAAAAAGCTAAAAACAACATATAATAGTAACTATATAGTTAAGCTTCTAGAAGTATATTTATATATCTTTAAGCACTTTATAAACCTAAATATAGTACTTTAGAACCTTAAACTTACTAACACTACAATTTCTCTTAAGAAATCTTAGATTTACTAGCCTACTATTAACCTCTTTAGTTATATAATAAGTAGTAAAAGATATAAGCTTAATTAAAATAAAGTTATTAAAATCTTTAAATAAAAAAAGTATAATAATATTACAGTAGTTAAAAGTCTTTTTAGTATTATTAAGTTCTATTAAATATAGATTAAGAATTATAGAACTATTTCTACTTTATTAGTAAGACTTCTTTAAAAAGAAATACCTTTTAAGTAGAAGCTAGAACAGTAACTAGCTATAGAAACCTTTAAGCTTTATTTAGTTAGCCCTCTATTGCTTTAACTTATTAATTACAAAAAAAAAGCTAGCAAAATCTATCTATCTACTAATATAAGTATTAAGAGGTAAAGCGCTATACTTAGATAATACTATTAAAGTAAAAGATATATCGCTTAGTATAAAAGTAGAATTTAGACTAATATAGCCTTTAACTATAACGTAAGAAAGCTTAAGCTTTAATTAGTCTTACTTACTCTTAAGAAGCTTAAAAACTACTTATATAGTATATAATTCACCTTTAAAACTAATATAAAAATCCTTATAGACTAAATTAATAGTACTACCTTAGATTTACCTAGAGTAGTTCTTATATAATAGATCACTTAGATCAAAATATTTAATTTTAATATTTACTATATATCTAGTATAAAGAATAAAGCTATAGATAGTCTCTCATATAAACTAATAGGGGAATCTAATATTTAAGAAGCTAAATAAGAAGAAGATTTAGATAAAATAATTAATAACTCTATCTACATACTTAAAGTAAAAAAAGATCTTAAACTTAGAGTAGATAATCTATTAAACTTTAAATAAACTTAATCTTAATAATTATAATAAATTACTAAATACTTAGCTTTATTATTACGCCTAAAGACTATTTCTTAGATTAATTTCAAGAAATTTAAGTTATATATAGCAAAATATATACTTTAAGATAGTTTTCTCTTTTAGAAAAGAATGAAGTTAAACCTTATACTAAGATAAATAGTTAATAATAAAGAAGAGTAGAAGAAATTAATCTAATATATATATACTAAAAAAAGGCATAAAGGCTGTAATATAATATACGCTAAACTCTAAAAGCAATACACCTAAGAAAATATATATTAAATAATAAGTAATAAAATAAAAGGCTATTTACTTTATATATAAGCCTAACTAAAATGATTTAAAGACCTTCACACCTTTTTTATACCTCTAGTAATCCTATTTTAATATATTTATATTAATATTTAAAAGATTAGTAATTACTCTCTAGCTAAAGCTTATAATATATTTATTAGTTATATAGAAACTTATTAACTTTCTAAGAATATTAACTTAAAAATAATAGCTAAGTTTATTTGAGAAAATATAATCTACTACTATAAGATCTATAAGCTCCTCACAGTTAATAAAGGACTAGAAAATAAAAGGTTTATTAAAAAGCTTAATTAAGTTTATAGAAGATAATATCTTATTATCTTAGTATATAATTTAAAAGCTAATAGATTTATTAAAAAAGAATATTAACCTTTTATTTATACCTTTATAACTTAGTTAGACTTTAGTAGAAAGAACTAAATTTTAGTCTTTTATATAGCTCTATTTACTAACTAAATATCAGTTAGATTTTCTATAGAATACTCTCTTTTTTACTTTATTTATAGTTATAACCTAATTATTTTAATTAAACCTAAAAATATTACTTAGTAAGTGTTAAACTAATTAAAAGTTAAAGATACTAAAACTAAACTCTTTTTATATATATAAACTTTTAAATAACTTAATTCTAACTAGTAAATAGCTCTTAAATATATTATAAAGTAGTACTACTAAGTTACTAAGGATTATAACTAAAAAAATAAATATAGAATATAACATAAAGAGCTATAAATTAGAGATATTATTCTTATCTATAATATAAAGCTATCTATTAATAAAAGCTCTTCTAGTAAGCTTAGTATATACTAGTTAAGCTCCTTTTATATCTAGTAAATATCTCCCTAAACTTTATCCTATTTATTTAAAACTTTTATTAGAATTCCTATTAAGTAGACTATAGCTAGCGATTACTTAAAGAAATTTATAGTAAATAAAGATAGCTATCTAGATAATATTTCTAAAATAGAAATCTAACTAGACTTTAAATAAACCTTTAATAAGGTTTTTTCTACTATAAATTAACTTAATTTTAATATACTTAGTTTAGTAGAAATCTTAAACCTTAATAAGTTATTTATATTAGAAGAAGTAGAGACTAATAACTTTAACGCTATAAAAATGCAAATTAAGTAATTATAAAAATAAAATAAAACACTATAAGTTAAAGTTGATATTTAGTAGAAAAAGAATAAAATTATAGTAAGTATCTCTATAAAGAATAAAAGATTTAATACTTAGTATAGAGATATAGAGAAACTAAAAGATAGTTAAATCTATAATAATTATTAAATTTTATCTATTTTTAGTAGGAAAAGCGACGTTTTATTTATTTATATTTAGTTATTTTTACACTATAATTTATATTAACTATATATTTATGTTATTTCTTTTGCTCTTAATATATATTATTATAAAAGAAGAGGAGATATATAATAATAAAAACTAATAAATATTAAAAAGACTAAAAAATACTAAAAAACTTAAAAGAAACTAATATTACCTCTAAAAAATTTAAACTTAAGATAGACTAATTACTTCTCTAAGTATAATAAATAGTAGCCTCTTTTTTTTTCTTTTTATCTTTACGCTTTAACCTCACTTCTACTATTAAAAAGCTAACCTACTTATAAAGGTTTTTACTAAGGATCTTATAAGAAACTACTTAGGAATGCTATTATAATTTAAATTTATACTTTAAAGCTAACTTAGTAAATTAGTTAATTAACAGTTTATATATTAGTATAATAGTCTTATTTCTAAGATATTTATATTTAAAATGAAGTATTATATTAATACCTCTACTCTCTTTATAAAAAGTACTATTAGAAATACTTTTCTTCTTATTACTTTTCTTAATATACTTAATCTAACTAATAATCTCTTAGTTATAGTTAAGTTTATATAAATATAAAGAGCTTTTTTTATAGTAAATATAGTTAGAATAAGCCTCTTTTTATTTAGTTTAGTAGGAAATATACTTCTAAAAAGAAATAGATATAGTAACTTAGTAGCTACTCTATCTAGCTTTAAAAGATATCTTTATCTAACGCTTAAAGTATCTATTATATAGAAAGAGATTTTAAACGCTATATATATAAATTAGTAAAGCTTTAACTACTTCTAATCTATCTATCTTTTAGTATAGCTATCTTTAAAGACTAGTATAACCTTCTATAATATAAACCTCTTTTATAAAAAATAAAAACCTTTTTAGTATTTCTCTCTTATTAATTAGCTCTATATATATTATTAAAAATTTAGTAAGTAAATATTAAAACTTTAAAATAACTTTTTTAACTTTTTTATTAATAGTAATTTTATAGATAAAGCTTATTTTATACTAAATTTAACTAATAAAACCTTTAATAGAAGTCTAAAAAAGAGAAAGAGAAGCTTATATATAGGTTAGTAGTAATTTAAATAGTTTTAAAAAGATAACTTATTATAACTAATAGTAGTATAATAAGTCTAAATAGATAAATAGTTTCTTTTTTATCTTTGCGATTTATAGAAGCTAGTATAAGAGAGAAAGAGAAAAGCTTATATATTTAATTTAGAGTAGTAGTATAAAAGTAATTTAAATTAATTTTAATATCTATAATTATACTACTTAGAAGTTATTTAATTATTATTATAAAGTATTAGTTAGACTAAAGATTATAAAGAATAATATATTAAGAGGAAAAAAGGAGAGATATAGCTAAGTAGAAGAAACGTACTCTTTTATATCTAACTAAGAGGTTAGTTAATACTAAAAACAGTAACTATAAAGGCTTAAAGACTTATTTACTATAGTAACCTATTAATAAAATGAAAAAGAACAATTTAAAAAGCTTTTCACTATAAATCTAAAATTAATTAAACTAAAAAGAATATATTTATTTAGGTTTTAATAGTAAGAGTAAAATAGATATATTAATTGAAATATTACTATTTATAAAAAAGAGGCTTTTAACTCTATATATTTTGCAATTAAATTATAAAAAAAAACCTTATTTCTTCTATAGCTATAAGTATTAATTCCCTTTTAAAAACATAAGATTATAAGTCTAACTAAATAGTTTATAGCTGCATTTTATTTTTCTTACTACTAAATTATATTAGTTATCCTTTTTTTTTCTACTTATTACTCTTACTACTAAACTTCACTTTTATCTAATTACTATCTATATCTTATAAATTATAGCTTTAAAAATAACTACTTTATAACTTAACTAGCTTCTTTCTTGCTTAAAAATCATATAATTAGAAGGAATATTAACTACTAGTACTAAATTCACCTTCATAATATCTATAAAAAGAGGTATTTCAAACTGCTAACTTTCTACTAAATATTTTTATATATCTATATATATAATAACAACTTTTCTTTAATAGATACTTTTATATTTAACTATAATACTTTAAATAAAACTAACTATTACTCTTATATCTTAAAATTATATATTTTTTCTTCTTACTTACTTTTACTAACTCTTAATAAAAACTATTAATATTATAATTAATACTCCCTTACTCTCTATAAATTCACCTTTTTAACTTTTTCTTTTTTTCTAAAATATCTAATTACTATAACTTAAATAAATAGTAATATAAGCTTATTTAGTATATTCTATATATTTATAACTTAATAGCTCTTCTAAACTACTATAGAATATTATATAATATCTTACTAAACTACTCCTACTACTCCTTAATTTTTATCCTCTAGAAACTATAATTCTAAGTCCTAAAAAGCTTATAAAACTATATAAGATATTAACTAGATTAATAGAATTAAATAAAAGCTTATAATCTATATTATATACTTTTATAAAAACTAATTAGTTTTTTAAAGTAAGACTTTATAAGTAGTAGATATATCTGCTCTACTTCTATAAAGAAAACTACTTCTATATCTTTTTAATTTCTATTTTAACTACTTTAGTAAAGTAAACACTAAACTAAGTAAAACTAAATATATTTAGCCTATATAATCTAACGAAAAACTCTCTAGAATTATTTTTAAAACTATAAAGCCTATTAAGTTCCTTATTATACTCTAAAAGCTTTATAGAACATTAAAGCTTAATTAAAATAAATCCTTCTTAGTACTTAAATAGATAAGTACTAATAATAACCTTACTAATATAACTCTAACTAGATACTAATAAAGTAAATTCTCTTATAATAATAGTAAAAACCTAACTTAGGGAATCTAAAAATAAAGTATTTAAATAAAAGTTCTTTCTAACTTCTATAATATATTAAGGTTTCTATATTAAGGTAATTTTCTCTTAGAGAGCTATATTAAAGTAGCTTATAACCTAACTATTAGAGATATTATTAAAAAATAATATATAAAAGTTTTTATTATTTAGGTCTCTTTCTATAATAACCTTATAATAAAGTATTATAAAGTTCTAGCTAATAAGCTTACTTTATATAACTTTATTATCTTTTTACAATATAATAGTAGAGGAAAGTATATAAGTTTAATTATTAATTAAAGAAATAGCTTATACTTCTATTTAGATAGTATATAGGATATTACTAATAATAGCTACTTAAGCAAATTAGAAATCTCTTTTAGAACTATAGTTAAATTAGTTTATAATTAGTATAAGATCTATAAAGCACTAATAGAGACTTAGAAGCTTATTAATTATACTTCTTTTATTATCTTATAATTCTAAATTAAATTAAAAAAAAACTTATAGAAATATAACTTTTATACTATAAACTTTATTAGATATATTATTTAATAAGATATTTTTAGTATTAAGACTTTATATTTAGAAACTACTACTAAAGCTTAAAAAGCTAACTTAAATCTTTATAAGAACCTTTTTAACTACTAAGTTAAGCTTATTACTAAGGAGTTTAGCTTCTATATCTTACTTAAAAACTTAAGACTAAAACCTAAAACTAGGTTTAAAAACTAGCTAAAAGCTTTAAAAAAAAAGAAGTAAAAAGAATAATAAGAAAATAAAGTAAATATAAACTTTAGAAAAGCTATATCTAACTAGATATTAGTTATTTAAGAGTTAATTAAAGTTAAAGCTAAAGACCTAGCCTTTCTAAAAGAGACTAATAAGATAGAAGATATAATCTATAATAATAACTTTAATTCTATAACCTTTATTATTAATATAAAAAGAAAAAACTATTTTAAAGAAGTATTAAATAAAGTTAAAGATATATAGGTTAAAATAGAGAATAAATAAAAAGAGTTTTATTATATAAAAATTAAGAGAAAAGTTAGAAAGCTTAAGCTACTTATAGTAAATAAGCTTAATAACTTAACTTTAAAGTAATTTCTTATTACTTAAGACAACTTAATTAAAGATATAACCTAAGTTATATAACTTTAAAATACTTTTTTAGTTCTAACTATATTAAAAAGATAGATAGTATTTAATATATAGTAAACTAAAGAGATCTAGAGAAAAGACTATAATTAAGCCTATATTAAGAAAGAATTAATAGAGAGATTAGCTACTAGCTAGAATAGTAGAAAATATAAGTTAAAAGTTAGATAGAATATTAAGTATATAAAGTAAAGGTATTTAAGTCTTCCTCTTTTTAGCGTATAAAAGACTTAAGAGATATATAGAAAGAGGTAAAGTTTTTAGAATTTTTAGTAATTCTAACTTAAAAGTAAAAGGTTAAATAAGTGTTTTTATAAGTATTAGGTGTTATTATAAGAGGAAAAAGCTTATATAAATAGATAGAAGCTTAGTTAGCTTATAATAAAAAAAGACTAAATAAATAAATAAAAAATACACTTATTTTTATATAATTTCCTATTTTCTCTTAATAACTTTAGTAACTACCCTCTTAGAAGAGCTTTTAAAGTTCTTTAACCTAGTTTATAGAAAAAACCTATTAATTCTTACTTTTTAAAAATTAAATAAAAATAGGTATTTTTAAGCTCCTCTAGTCTTAGCTAGCTCTATTTTTATCTCCTCTCTTAATCTTTACTATATCTCTTTAATTATTTAAAGTAATAATAAAGTAGAATACTATAGGGATAATATCGCTAAACTTCTTCTCAGTAACCTATTTTTTCTTAAGAGATTATATAACCTAAAATATAAAAAGAGTAGAAAATATAGATAAAGCATAAGTTAGTTAGGCTTATATTTATATATTTACTTTTATATCTCTTATAGTTATCTAGAAAATTAATATATAAGTGTTTAGGGCATTTTTAGAGGTTTTCTACTTAGAGTGGAGTGTTTAGTATAATTAATGAGTTTTCTCCCTTGCCCTATTGCAATACCTATGCTAATAACTTAAAAAATACTTAATTTTTTAGAATTTTAAGAAGGTTTTACTAGCTTTTAGTATTCTTAAGAAAATAAGCTTAAATAGTTTTTATAACTAGAGTAACTACTACTTTAGTAATAGTTTTTAAGATGTTAAGTATAGCTAAAAGTGAAATTAGAGTAGAGCATTAATTAGTCTTAGAAATAGCTTCTTTTTATTTAAAAAAGTTAGCTTTTTTTCTTTTTTAAATAAAAAGGTGCTCTTTTTTATAATTTATTATAGTATTAATATAATAAATCTAAATTTTATTATATATATTACTAAAGTTTTAGTTAGTCTTAAGTTAGCTTTTAGTAGCTTTAAAAGTATTATATATATTTTTTATATAATTTTTTTATTTAGAGAAATAGTACTAAATCTAATATAAAGAATCTAATTATATAAAACCTACTAGAATACTAATCTTTTAGAATTTATTACTTCTATAGTCTTTTATCTTTATTATAGTAGTAATAAAGCGTTTTAAATACTTAAAAGTAAGTTTAATAGAGATAGTAAAAAGAAGTCTAAAGAGTAAGTTATAATTAATAGTTTTAAAGTTTATTATTATTATAGTTATTATAATTTTATAGTTATTAATCTAAATAGATATATAGTATACCTTAATAAAGTATAGTTTTAGGTTACTTTTAGCTATTATTCTTATTATTAAAGTAGTAGTAGAAATTAGAATATTATAATCTAAGATATATTAATAACTTATAAAACTAGATTTTATACTAGTATTAATTACACTTTATATAAGTGAGTAGTTATTAAAGCGTTTATTACTAATAAAGATCTTTAGAATAAGTTATAGTATAATAATTATTAAAGCTATTTAGTTTATAATTGTTAAGATAATAGCTTTAACTAAAAAAACCTTTAAATAGTCTTAGATTTAAATAACTTTATTATATTTAGAAATCTAGTTAGTTTATTAAGCTTTTTTCTTTAAGGTTTTAGTGAAGTTTATAAAGTTTATAGGAATAGATATATAGATAACTTTTTTTAAATCGTCTATAAAAATATATATTTTTTTAATAAACTTTTCTCTATATTTTAGTTAAATCTTATAGACTTTTTTAACTAATAAACTAATTAAACTATAAAGCTTATATAAGATAAGTTTATTAATAAGTTTTTTATTTTTATAAATTTCTGATTTTTATTATTAAGAAATATAGCTAGTTAGAAGTTACTTTTTAGAAGAAATAGCTTTAGAATAAGTTTTAAAAGAGAAGTCTTAATAACTTTACTAAGTATTACTTTTCTTTCTATTTTAGATACTTATTTTAGTTCTAAAGTATTAGTAAGTATAGAAGTTAGTTTAAGAAAGCTTTCTTCTTCTATTTTAATATTTAAGTTTTCTTTTTATTTTTCTTAGTTAAAAAATAAATTCTTCTCTATAACTAATCTTTCTAGTAAGTCTAAATAACTCTTAGAATAAGGTTATAAAGAAGAAGATCTCTTTAAAATAGTTAGAATATCTTTAATATCTTATATAGTAAAATAAACTTTCTTAAAAGAAAACTTTAAAGCTTTTTTTTAATTTTTCTAGAACTTAGTAGTTTTAGTTTTTTCTATAGGAATAGGTTAGCTTTATATATTTTTAACTAAATAATTATAAGCTTAGATATTATAAAATTAAGTAAATTACTTTTAGTTAAACTATTAGGTTATACTAAGTTATATAAGTAAAAAGATTAGATTAAATCTTTATATTTCTATTTACTAATAGCTAATATTTAGAAAGTAGAAGTCTAACTAGATATTTTATTATTTAATATAATACTTTCTTCTTCTATAAATCTATAGGAAAATTTAATTAAGTTAAAGTTATTATAGTCTTATAGAACTCTAATAAGTATAAACTAAAGTTAGCTAATATTCTACTTAAAAGTCTTAGTAATTTAAGCTTTTATAGCTTTATAGCTATTTTAATTCTTAAGGTAAGTAATAATAGCTTTTTAGTTAAGTTTACTATCTTATTATAATAAAGTAATAATTATCTAGGAAATAAAAAACTTATTATTTTAAGGTTTATAGGAATAATATCTTTAGAAGTATTAGATTAAGCTACTTTTTTTATTAGCTATTTTTTAAAGATAATAGCTTTCTTTAAAGTTATAATTTATATAACTTATATATTAGTATTAACTATATAAGCTATAAAAGAAAAGCTTAAGATTTTTCTTATTAATTTTAACTAAATAGACTAAAGCTAAATAATAGTTTTCTATAGCTAGAGAAAAATAAGTAATCCTTCTAGTAGAGATTTCCTAGTTATTTATTATTTTTACTAAGTTAAAAAGTTATTAGTTTAAAAACTAGTTTTAGAAGTTTTTAATACTTTAGTTAAACTTAGCTTTATTTTTTTTTAGTTTATAGAGGGGGGAGAGCTTCTCCTCTTAGTACTTTTAGAAGTATAGAAAATAGAAAATAAATAGAAGTAGTAATCTAAAAAGTTTATTTCTAAGTAGCTTTAAAGCTAAGCTAATTTATTAAATTAACTTTAAACTTATTAAAGTCTTTTTTCTTAAATAACCTATAAATACTAATCTTTATAAGTAGAGCTATTCTATCTAAAGCTAACTAATTAAATTTTAATATAGCTATATAGATAATTTAGAAGCTAGTTATAATATTAAAGTTATATCTTATAGCTTTAGTTTAGATATTATTAATCTTTTATAGAAACTATATAGCTACTTTATAGTTTAGATTATTTATTATTAAAGTTATAGGAATAATTTAATTAATTTAGTTATTTAATAGTTTCTAGTAATCTTTATTTATAGCTCTATAGTATTAAATAAAGTATATTTTTACTTATAACTAAGTTTTCTTACTAAGTTTTATTTAATTATTAGTTTAAAAAGGTATATCTAAATAGAAAATAATACTTAATATTTTTAAAATATTAGTTATTCTTATTACTTCTACTATAACTTTATAGCTTTTAAAAAAGTCTAAAATGTTATTTCTAATAAAGAATAATACTTTAGTTATTCTAAGTTATAGTATTTTAAATCTTTAAAGTTTTAAGTTATATACTTTAAAAACCTTTTAATAAGATTTAGTAGAGTTTAAATAGCTTTATATACTTTTTTCTCTTAAAAAATCCTCTCTAAGTATTATATTTATACTAGAAGTACTACTTTTAGAAGCTATTACTTTTAAAACTTTAGCTTCTATAATTACTTTAAAACTTTAATTTAAATCTAAAATTAAAAGAGGTTTCTTTTATTAAAGTTAATAAAAAAAAACTTATAAAAAAACTTACTAAAATATTACTAATAACTAAGTTAGCTTTATTATTTATTATTTTTAGTTTAAGTTATTTATTTTAAGCTGAAGTTAAAGTCTTTAGAACTTTAAAGTTTAGTAATATTATTCTAAAGAAGATATAAGTAAATTAATAGAAGAAAAAGTAAAAGAAAGCCTTACTAAAAAAAGCTAAAATAAAAAGATTATATAAAACTTAAGTAGAGCTAATAATTTATTAATAAAAGGAGTAATAGAAGAATTCTTATAATATAAGTCTAAAAGAATAATAGAAAGTGAGAAAAGAGATTAAAAAAGAAAAAGATATTTTTATTATTATTTCTATTTATATCTTTCTCTTTTATCTAGAAAATATATATATATTTATTATCCTTCTTTTTTTCTACTATCTTAATAGTAAAGTTATTTTATACTTTAAGTTTCTTTTTTCTCTCTATAGGGGAAATCTAGCTATATTTAATAATATCCTCTATAGCTTTACTTTATAACTTTCCTCTTTTATAAGTTAAACTTAAGATTTAATAAAGTCTATAATAAAACTATAATATTAACTATAGACCTTAAAAGAAGTACTTTATTCTAGCTATTTATTTACTACTTAAAAATATAGAGGAAGAGAAATCTAAAGAGATATATATACTTTTTTTTCTATAGAGTTAGTATAAAATTATTTTTAGAAAAGAGAAATACTTTTAATTAGACTTAGAAAATATTCTCTTCTTTATTTTTTAAAAAGTTAGTATAGTTATAATATGTTTCTTTTTTAGCTTTTTATACTTTTATATTTATAGTATTTTATAATTTAAGAAAGTCAGGTTTTAGTATTTCTATATATAGATATAACTTAGATTTTAAGTTTTTAAGCTTTTTAGTATTTCTCCTCACTAGTTAATATATTATTAGAAACCTTCTAATAAGTTTAAATAAAGGGAAAGTTTTCTTAGAATAGATTAATTAATTTTATTTTTTTTAAAGTTTATAAGAGGGGTAAAATAAATACTATTACCTTTATAACTTTAGTTTTTAATATAAAAGTAAAATAAGTTTATTTTATTTTAGTTATTTTTAAGTTATTATTATAGTAGCTTATAATAAAGTAGTATATAATAATTTTAAATAAGTAGATAGTAAGTTAATAAAAAGGATTAACTAAACTTATATAGAACTCTACTTACTTTTTTCTATTTAGCTAGATATTTTTCTTCTTAGGGTTTTTTAGATTTCTATAAATTTAGTTAATCTTTAATTCTAAGTATTTAAATTATTATTCTTTATTTTAAGAAAATAGAGGTTAAAAATATATTAGCTAAATTTTCTTTTAATATAGTAATATTTAAATTACTTCTTTTTCTAAGCTTTTTTTATTTTAGTTTAGTAAAGTAGTATAAAATAACTATAAAGAGAACTTTTTATAGTAGTTTAGCTTATACCCCTTTATACTAGTTACTAATTTTATAATAAAATAAGAGAGAAAACTTATTAATTATATTAAGTACTCTACTCTAAGTAGAAAACCTCTAAAAATACTCTAAATACTTATATATTAATTTTCTAAATAACTATAAGAGATATAAAAGTAAATATATAAATATAAGCTTAACTAACTTATACTTTATCTATACGTTCTACTTTTTTTATATTTTAAGTTATATAATCTCTTAAAAGAAAATAAGTTACTAAGAAGAAGTTTAGTAATATTATTTCTATAGTATTCTACTTTATTATCGCTTTAAATAATTAAAGAAGTATAGTAAGAATTAAAAAAGAGGATAAAAGTAGAGCTAGTTAAAGCTAGAGGAGTTTAAAAATACCTATTTTTATTTAATTTTTAAAAAGTAAGAATTAATAGGTTTTTTCTATAAACTAGGCTAAAGAACCCTAAAAGCTTTTCTAAGAGAGTAGTTATTAAAATTATTAAGGGAAAATAGAAAATTATATAAAAATAAGTATGTTTTTTATTTATTTACTTAGTCTTTTTTATTATAAGCTAGCTAAGCCTCTATCTATTTATATAAGCCTTTTCCTCCTATAATAACGCTTAATATTTATAAAAACGCCTATCTAACCTCTTACTTTTAGGTTAGAATTACTAAAAGTTCTAAGAACTCTGCCCTCTTCTAATATCTTCTAAAATTAATCCTATATTAAGAGTATATCTAGTGATAATTCTAATACTAATAAGCCCCTCTCTAAGTACTAACGCTTTATTTTTATTACTATATCTTAAAATAAAGTCTTATAAATTAAAAAGCTAACCTTTAAGTTTATTATTAATACTAATAACCTCTTTTTAACGTTTAGTAATTAATATATATAGTATATACTTAGCCTCTTTAATTATAACGTCTTTAACTAAATATATTAGTTAAAGTTAAGTTAGAAGAACTTATTTAACTAACTCTACACTTCTAAAAAAGTATAGATCTAAAAAGAAATATATTAGAAGGTATGAGAGTGTTTCCCCCTCTGTTTACTCTATACTAGAGGGCTTAAGGCCCTAATATTCTATACTAATACTCAATACTAAGCAAAGCGCTGCTAAGAAACCCTTCATAGGAAGAAAACTCAAGCTACGTTATAGTATACAATTAAGTAAATAATACGTATATAATACTATATAATAATTAGCTAGAGGCCGTTAGTGCCCCACTGTGCATGTGGGTCCCTCGAGGGAGGGACCCACTTTTTGTAGCGGGTCCTTAACTAATTAGAAGAGAGGAAAAGGGGTTCCTGTAGCTGGGATCGCACCGACGCCTATGCGTTTAGGTAACGTACAGGCCTGCTAGGCGCACACCACTGCGCCATACAGGTCTAAAAAGAAATATAGAAAACACTTATTAAGGTTTATATATTATTTAATCTATAGACTTTACCTAATTAATATATAATTATTACTATTTTTAGCTACTTTATTAATAAAGTAAGTAAGTAAATGTAGTACCTCTTAGCTCTTTACTATTAACTTAGTACTTATTCTAGTAAGAATATTACTATTACTATTTATATTATTCTTAGTAACTAAAGTTTACTTAATAAGGTTAGTATAGCTATTTCTAATAACACTATAAATAATAACTTTTACTTTAAAGCTCTCTTCTTTTTTCTTTTACTTATATATATAGAAATTAACGCTAAATAACGCTAAATTTAATACTATAGCTATATCTTTAACCTTATTAGTTATACTATTATTTATAGTATTAATAATAAGGTATTTAAAGAGGAGTCTAACTTCTTTTTTAGTCCTAATAGAACTTAAGAAGATCTAACCTATTAGAGGTAGAAAAGCCCTATTAGTAAGCTTTAGAACATTATTAAGTATATTAGATCAGTATTATAATAATCTAAAAGCTTTCTATCTATTAGTAATAAAGCTAATAATAATAATAAAACCTTTACTTTATAGGAGAAGTTATTATAAGAGCTAAACTTAATACTAAATAACGCTACTTAATAGAACTTAATATATATAATAGTTAAGTATACTCTACTTAAATATAGCTAGATGAATAGTTATATACTTTATACTTAAAGCTTTAAGTATATTATAGATTATATCCCTAGTAAAAATATCCTTATTAATAAAAACTAGTAGATCTTTATAAAGTTAAATAATATACTTAAGCTACTCTATAAATAGCCTAAGAGATATAAAAGCTAAAATAAAAGTAATAGGTATAGTTAACTTTAAGAGGTTCTAGTAAGTATAAAGTACTTCTTAAATTAACTTAAGGACTAGTATAAGTTTTATAATACTCCTACTAATAAGGAAATTAACTTTATAGCTACTTAACTTACTTAAAGTTAGTTATAATAACTATTTTAACTTATAAAAGTATTATAATACTTTTTAAAAGCCTTAGTAGTAGCTTTATAAGCTTTATTAATTAATAGTATTTTAACTTATATTTAGTCTAATTATATACCTTTATAACACCTTTAGTATAGTATTTTTAATTCTTATAGCTACTTATACTTATTAATTATTAATAGCTAGTAAGTATTTAATAAATACTACACTAAGTTTATAAAATCTCCCCTTTATACTACTATAGTGATTTTATATTCTAGCTAAAGCTTATAATAGTTTAAAAAATATTAAAATATACTAGAGATTTATAAATAGCTTTATAATACTTAAAAAGAACTTTAAAAGTATTAAGAATAATAATATACTAAGGGATCTAACTTTATTAATTATTAACTTTATCTAAAGCTTTAGTAAACTACTTTTTTATTACTTACTATTACTTTAAAAGTTAAAAACTCTAAATATTATTAATAGTTAAATAATAAGGTTTATAATACTACTATTAATAAAACTAATAAACTAAAGTAATATTTTAGTTTTTTAATTATTAAACTTATTAATAACTTTATCTAGTAGTAGATTTTATATTAATAAACCTTCTTAATACTTAGTAAATTTACTCTTAATATTTTTACTATTTTAGCGATAGTAATAAACTATAAGAAAGTATTCAGCTTTACTAAATTAGTTCTAATATTATAGAAACTATTAATAAAGCCTTTATAGTTTAAGAAGACCTAGTACTTCTAGAACTAAATTTAAAGTAGTAGTATTACTATTAATAACTACTACTTTAAATAAAGGGGTTAATAGAGGGTTATATAACCTTAGATTATTATATAATATAAGTTTAAACCCTCTAAGAACATTATAAGAGCTTTACTAACTTCTTATTTAAGTAATTTAAATTAAATCAAATTAAATTAGTTAAAACAATTAAAAGTATTGCAAAAAGTCATTTAATCAGCTAATCTCAAGCCTCAGTTTTAACTTAATTGATTAGTATACTGCGCTGTAGTGAACTATCAAATGACCCACTTTTGCAATTATTTGACCCAGAGTGACCTAACTAAGAGCCGCAAGAAGCGACCTGCAGTCACCATTAGCACTGACCGCCGCTCCATTTACCCACTTGCTCTCGTCGCTAGCAAGAAAACCGACGATGTATGCATCATCGTCTGGAACTCCCATGCGGTACGCCGCCGAAGCACTCGCCTTAAGCTTTTCGTCAAACTCAGCAGGGAGCGCGCTCATCGCGTTGACCAGGCTCGGGCCCACCACAACTGTGTTGAACGTAATGCCGGTGTCGATGGCGAAGCTACCCGCAAAGGACCTCGTGTAGCTATCGAGAGTCGCTTTACAGACGCCATACATAATAACCAGGTCGTTATTCGCTTCCCTTCCAGCAACGCTAGAGATGTTGATGACGCGACCGCCCGCCTTGGTAGCGTGCTTCATAAACTCAACAATGGTTGCAACCGGGGAGTACACGTTGGCGATCATCGCCTTTATGAAGTCTTCCGCGGTGGTCTCTCCCGCCAGCTTAAAGTCTTAGAAAGATCCCCAGATGGCGTTATTAACTAAGTTGTCGATTTCAGAGACACCCAGGGCGTCGATCAAGTCTTTAACAACTTTCAGCCACGCCGTTGGATCAAGGGCGCCAGCCTAAAAGGCAACTGCTTTCTTGATACCGTGAGCACGGCATTGATCAAGAGTATCCTCAGCCGCTGTCTTGTTTGATGCGTAAGTTATGGCGATGTTGGAAAGCCCTTTACGAGCTAGGTAGATTGCAATAGCCTTCCCGATGCCCCTTGAGGCGCCGGTGATGAGGGCTGTCTTGCCGCTCAGGGACCAAGGCTGAGTGGCGCTGGCGTTTTCAGATGAGGACATGATGAAATTTGAAGAGTGATCTGAAATTTGTGTGAAATATTTATTGTACTGTTGTGATTGACAAGGTCCAGAATATAGATCGCGTAGCAGACGGTTCCGCACTTATAATCGCGGCAAGTCTCCGTGTAGATGCAGTACCGGGTAGCCGGACATCTCAACAGAACCGTGTAATTCATGATTTCCAAGCAGTCGGACAAACTGCATCTAGGCATGGCAACTGAAACTGACTGTATCGTGTCGGCAACATTTGCATCCCCGAGCGCCCGAAGCGCAGATACACATGCCGTTGAGACTGGTAGTCGAGCCCCACCTTCCTCCGCATCATGTCCGCCGGTTCTCCGCCCCATATCCGCAGATGCCCACATCAACCCTCGACCGCTGTCAAACTTCGAATATGACACCATCTACGGGAGATGATATGATGGTCGATCACATAAACTCCAACTTAGCTTGCGTCCAGACAAAAACACCCGGGAATCTTGTTAATGTTCGGTGTCTTTACTTCCATTAGGCATCAGGTCAATAGAAGTGCGCCATCGACCTCACCCGGGGTTTCAACTTGGATACAAAGAGCAAATGAATCTCTTGAGCTCTTTCGGTACCTTTTTGCCAGCACTCCAGACGGTGAGCTTTTGACCTAAAAGGTCGTTGCCGTACGCGTTGAGTGCATCGAACCTCACGACCTCTTTGTAGGTATCAGGACCGAGTCGCTGGTGTAGAGAGAGCCTTAAGTAGTGCCGTGAGTGGTCAGTCGAGCTCTAGAACAGTTAGACGGGGTCTTACAAATGAAGAGTCTCAGGCTGAAGGTGCTTCCGACAATCGGCGAGCAGGAGGTCTGCATTTTGATGTTGCAATGCTACTGTGGCATACCACGTGCGGCCGGGCTCGCGATCTTGCCAGTGCGTTGTCCCTGACCAGTATGAAGTTCCCCATCGTACAAGTTTTTGGTAACATACCCGCTGATCACCGTCCGCCCATGAAATGCCGCGCTGCACTTGTTGTGGGAAGTCCTTTAGATATATGTAAGCAGTCGCGGTAGGCTTGTCTGCATCCTTATGGTAGCTAGCCAGCCTCCATTTATAACCATCTGACCATGAATCTTTAGTCTCGATATGGCGTATAGTTTCATCTCTCTCAGCACCATCGGTTATCCGTACAAAGCGAGCTGGGCCGCTCGTAGGATAATGATGGTACTCAATCGGCCTCGTTTGGCGACGGGTGAGTCGGTTCTGTAACTTGGTGATTGACTTTCCCAGACTTTCCACCATTGTTTTGTGACTTGTCGAAGATCTCTCCTTATCGTGCCTTTCATCAAATGACTCAAAATGCTTGGGTATTCGGGAAACCGTAGTAGGGTGGGTTCGTACCCAGCTCCTCAGGCAGGGACCTTTCGGATTTCTGATGGAATCCTCATGTTTTGAAGATTGTGATTTGGGCATTTCTGCTTTGCCACTGCTGTTGGGAGCCATCCTAGTTCAGGCGTTGACGGACGTGGTGAATTTAGTCGCGCGGTCCACGAGCTGTAGATCCTGTAGATTCAGCCTTTACTTTTGTGAGAATTCAACTTACGAAAGCTATTTTTCTGGAAGGAACCTCTGTTTATGAAGTCTTTGGGTGTACCGTCCCGAAGGAAAATTTGATGCTATGGATCACCTTGAGAGTTCTTGTGGCGTCGGTCGTCTGACCGAAAAAGCGAGGCCTGCACGTACACATCCATTGTGCCAGCTGTAAGGCACTCATGATATACCTTGAGCGTCTAGTACCAAACTTCTAAGTTTGAGAAAAGCACCGTTTGCAGCAATTCACGACCAACTTCGTGTCAGCTGGGACGCCTGACAGGTCCAGTGTGCAGTCATGATAATGCGGTAAGTGGGGCTAGATCTTGAGGTTGCCTTCTGCTTCAGCATCCTGGGATGGAAAATTTACGACTTTTGCTATCCGGGAGAATGCGCTTAAATGACCGGGCAGAGAATCACCTATATTAGTTCTAACAGTATATTTATTCTAATTATTCTATTTCCCTGCCGTTCCTGTTGTCTTTGCCCCCACCCCTCTTCTTCTACCTATCCAATGCCTGCCGTTGTGATTAGTAACGTATGATGAAGTCGTCATTGTCGTTGCCGTCGCCCCTAATGTAGAACTACGAAAGGGAGATACTAGCTCGGTGAATGAATATAAACGATCGCCATTACATCACGCGGCGGAATTACATTATATCCTTCACGGGCCTGATTGGGGTGGTACTTAATAGGCAACCTCCATGGATAGAAGATATGTACACCCAGAATCTTCTTGTCACAGACAGCTTTAAGCAAAGAATTGCATCCTCACTTATTGGGAGTCTCCCGACTGGCTCAGCCCTATCTCATACTATGTCATTGAAAGTGGCATCCCGGAGCTGCAGTCCGCCGGGTTCGGCCCCACATCTACCGACCACCGGCAAACAGTTCCTTGTTTTGGGGAGGGTGACGTCAGGAACATGGCAGTGATTCCTTCCACAACAACCACCGAGTTCGTTTCCAGAAAACTCTCGATGTTTCCTTTACTCGTGATCCAGCAAATACAATCTCCAGCCCAGGCCAGCTGTCGAGCAGGAAGTGCGATTGAACTATGAGTCAAAACACCACGAGCCCAATTGTCCAAAAGCGATGTTTATTATGGGACTGGACAAACACGCGCGACCGGCCAACCACCATCGACCAACTTTTCAATGACTCCGGCGTAGCACAGACTCCAGCAAAGAAGTCGCCATTCAAGTCGGTGCATAATTGGAACGCATGGTATCCACCGGAGTTGAAGGGTCGCCTCCCTTTCCGGCCCATGATTCGCACACGTGCGCAGATCGACACGGAAGAGTGGGATTGGATCCGTGACTCGGACGCGGAGATGGTACACTACCTCAACGAACCAGAACGGCAAGGAATCACGCCTGAAGACGCCGCCGACTGGTGGCTGAAGAAGGTTGTCCCGGAGTTGCGGGACAAACGTGGGAAGAAACTTGTCGGACCTGCTTGTGCGAGTGACGAGGCAGGAGACAAGTGGCTTGCAACGTTTATGGATCTCGTGGGAAAGTCAGAAAACGGGAATCCAGACTTTCTTGGTGTTCACTACTACAGCGGTGATTTGGAACATGCAAAACGGTACATCACCTCTATGCACGAGAAGTACGGCCTCCCACTCAATGTTTCCGAGATCGCGTCCATTAGCCGCGACGGAACAGAGGTTGAGAAGTTCACAGAGAAGCTGAGTGAATGGATGGATGGACAAGAATGGATCGATGAGTACGGCTGGTTAGGGTGCATGGCACACTGTGCCGACGATTTTGTCAGCCCTGCGGCGCAGTTGATGGATGATAAAGGTCAATTTACACCACTTATGAAGCTGTTAATGAAGACGTCGTAGTCGAAGTGTTACAAATAATCGACGCGAAGTTATGGTTTAAAGTATACAAACATCACCAACGATTGCTACTACATCATGATGAAGGCCTGGCCATGATTGAAAAATGCAGTCCTGCGTAGTGACATCAACTCCGCTCCGCCCTGGCAGTGTCTATGAAGTGAGTCTTGGCTGCCCTTTGTCGTTTATTCTACCGGCACGGCAGAATCTCCAATTCTGCTGGTCCATGCTGCTGCCCTTATGTAAACACTTGCGTCCGCGGACCATCGAGGTTTGTGTGTTATGGCAAGTTCTTCGCAACCCGTCTCAAGTTCCATTCCCTGCCAGTCAAGCGTGTCTTTGACCATTCATATTCATTGCATCAAATCAAGCTCAATGTTTGCTGTTGACACCATGTATTTTGTTACGTACATTTCGCGTAACGATTTCCGCCAGACCACTGTTCTAGATGACCGCCTTACCAAGCCAACAGCCGCTATGCGCAAACCCGCAGACCCCGAAAGGTAAAGATTCGAGGATGCAATTACCTAGAGTCGCCAGAATGAGTCTTGGTTGCCGTTTTCGGTTTGAATTGGACATGTTGATTCGGCCGATTCAAAATGCCCGCCAAGTCGTCATTTGTAGAGTTTGAGGCGGGCTTCTTCTAGGTTTGCCGCTGAACCAGTACAAATATTTTGCAATGGTCTTCTTCCAACCGCATCTATTCGACTTATGACACGCCTCTAATAACCGCTCATGAAATCGCTACACCGGAAACGTCAAATTTTGCAATAATACGAACCGTCCTCTTCGCACATCCAGGCACTATGACTGGCACCAAGGAGAAAGGTCACGACTCCTTCCTGGTCAACTCTCCAGATGACTCCGAGAGTGAACACATCTCTGGACAAGCTAACAAATCACTATCACGACCGCCTCATGCTCTAGATGTTGGCCAGGTTGTCACAGAGCTTGACGTTGATGCCAGTCAGGGACTGACCAGCGACGAGGCCTCTCGCCGGCTTGAGGAGCTCGGCCGCAACGAGCTTCGTCAGAACAAGGGTATGCAACCGGTGAAGATCTTTCTGGAGCAAATATTCAACGCAATGACTTTGGTAAGTTAGATGTGTTTTCTTGGTATTCTCGAAGAAGCTTGCATTCTGCTGCCCAAGGGGCTGTGCAATTCTTCGGTTTGACTGACGCTTGATACTAGGTGCTTCTTCTGGCTCTTGGTGCAAGTTTTGGCATCCAAGCCTGGATAGAAGGTGGAATTTTAGGAGGCATCATCGTTCTCAACATTTTCATCGGTTTCGCCCAGACCCTTCAAGCCAAGAAGACGATCAACTCGCTCAAAAGTCTCGGTTCCCCAACCTGCAAAGTGTTTCGCAATGGCAAGACTATCGAGATCCAGACGGCCGAAGTTGTACCCGGCAACATCATCGACCTGATCACTGGCGACTCCGTCCCCGCAGACATCCGCCTCATTGAAGCTGTTAACCTGGAGGCTGACGAAGCTTTGCTTACCGGCGAATCCGCGCCTGTCTCGAAGATCCCGAACTCGACTTTCGACGATGATACCGGCCCAGGCGACCGACCGAATGTGGTCTACAGTTCAACAGTGATCACGAAAGGTCGCGGCCGCGGTGTCGTCTTTGCGACTGGCATGTGCACTGAGATCGGTCTCATTTCTGGTGCTCTGAATGGCGGCTCGAAAGCAAAGTCGTACCTGAAGCGCAGCGAGGACGGCAGAGTTTCCGTGTTTGCATACATCATGGCAGCGTGGATGATGACTTGCGATTGGGTCGGCGAGTTCTTGGGACTGACCATTGGAACACCCCTGCAGAAGAAGCTGTCGCAGCTGTTTCTGTGGCTTTTTGCATTCGCTATCATCTGTGCCATCGTTGTCATGGGGGACAACAAATTTGATTCACGCAAGGATGTCATTACCTACGCTGTGACAACTGGCATCGGAACCATTCCTGTTTCGCTGCTGCTCGTATTGACAGTCACCATGGCTGCTGGTACAAAAACAATGCTCGAGCGTCACGTTATTGTTCGAAACCTTTCAAGCCTGGAAGCACTGGGCGGAGTGACGAGTAAGTTTTCACTGGAATTCAAAACCCTTTTAGCAACATGTTGCTGATCGCAAGCACCATCAGACATTTGCTCCGACAAGACCGGCACGATCACGCAGGGACGCATGGTCGTCCGCAAGGCCTGGCTCCCTGGAGTTGGCACTTACTCCGTGCAGACGACGAACGATGTATACAACCCGTTCTCCGGGTTCAGTTCACCGCCGGCCAGCCGAGAGATATTAGTGCGGAAGCCGAAGAACAGCATGACGATACCACCGATCCCATTGAGCCACACCACGATTCTGCAAGCAACCCAGCTCTCCAATGGTACCTCAACATTGCGTCGATGGCGAACCTGGCCACTCTGAAGCAAAGCGACGATAGCTCTGCGGACCCGGGAGAATGGAAGGCGACTGGGGCACCCACAGAGATTGCTCTTGAGGTCTTTGCTTCTAGGTTCGGGTGGAATAGACTCCAGTTGACCCAAGGCCCCGAGGCCGCATGGAAGGAAATTGCCGAGTTTCCCTTTGACTCTGATGTCAAGAAGATGTCCGTTATTTTCCAGAATCTCGAGTCTCAGGAGATGCATCTCCTCACTTAGGTACGCTGTCGAAAGACCCATACGCTCTTGTAAATGTTATCCCTGACAAACTGAGTTTAGGGCGCCGTCGAACGTGTCCTTGAAACCTGCGACACCATTGCTCTCGATACCGCTACCCGAACCCTGACCGAGGCAGACAAAGACAACATTCATGCCAACGTGGAAACTCTCGCTGGCCAAGGCCTTCGCGTTCTCGCCCTAGCGCATCGAAACCTTGAGAGCACCGTGTCAGCATCCCAGATTGCCGAAGGCAAGATCGCTCCCCACCGCGACATTTTCGAACACAATCTGACCTTCCGCGGCCTCGTTGGCATCTACGATCCACCCCGTCCAGAGTCGAAGCCCAGTGTAAAAGCATGCCAAGGTGCCGGAATTGTCGTGCACATGCTCACCGGCGACCATCCGCAAACAACAAGGGCTATCGCGACCGAAGTTGGCATCTTGCCGTCGCCTGAGAAGTTTAGGATGCTGCCAGCCGATATCGCTCAAACGATGGTGATGCTTGCTCACGATTTTGATGCTTTGACGAATGATTAGATCGATGAGCTGCCTCAGCTCCCTCTAGTCGTGGCACGATGCGCACCGAGTACCAAGGTGAGGATGATCGAGGCGCTTCATCGTCGCGGCCGATACGTCGGTATGACCGGGGACGGCGTAAATGACAGTCCGAGCTTGAAACGAGCTGACATCGGTATTGCCATGGGCTCTGGGTCGGATGTCGCCAAAGAATCTTCCGATATTGTCTTGACGGACGATAACTTCGCCTCGATTCTCAACGCCATCGTGGAGGGCAGGCAAATCTTTGACAATATTCAGAAGTTTATCCTCCACGTTCTGGCAGCCAACATCGGATTTGTATGCGCTCTGCTGACAGGATTGGCCTTCAAAGACCAGTCTGGTATTTCGGTCTTCCAGCTGTCTCCCGTGGAGATCCTTTGGATGCTTCTTGGAACTGGCGCATTCTGTGAAACTGGTCTTGGTTTCGAGAAAGCGGTGCCGGATATCCTCAACCGTCTTCCTTCAAATGTAAGTCCGCTATCATGGACGAGCCCAAAGAACACTTAGCGCTAACGAGATCAATAGCTCAAATACGGCGTCTTCACGCCTGAGTTTATATTCGACATGGTGTTTTATGGTGCTCTCATGGCGGGCTGCGTTCTCGGCTCCTTCACGATTGTTGTGTTCGGGTTCAATGACGGCAACCTAGGCTTGGAGTGCAACAATGCCTTCTCAGAAGCCTGCGAGCCCGTATTCCGTGCTCGGGCTACATGCTATACGACGATGACTTGGATCTTTTTGCTGTTTGCTTGGGAACTGATCGACTCGCGCCGGTCGCTTTTCTACATGCCTCAAGGCTTCAAGGATTGGGGTCAACACTTGTGGGGCAACAAGTTCCTCTTCTTCTCAGTCACGATCGTCTTCTTCGTCGTGTTCCCGACGATGTACATCCCGGTTTTGGATCATGTCGTGTTCATGCACCACGGCATCAGCTGGGAGTGGGCCGTGGTCTTCATCGATGTTTTCGTTTTTATGGTCGGTGCTGAGGCGTACAAGTGGGCCAAGCGGACATATGTCAGACGGAGAGGAAACCAGTCAGGTATCGTTGGATTCGGGGACGATGAGGAATCATCTCTATAGACTTCGTCGAAGTAGGTGGAAGGCGTGCAGTCAGGCATGCAGAGACAAAATAATGAGCCAATGCATCCAGACTCAGTTTTGGAAGTTTTAATCCCATATCTATGTTGCTGATTCAGTACCCGAGCTATGTTCTGTGCCTCTGTGGTTCTACCCAGCCACGCCTTTTGATCTTCCATGTTCATGTGGCCTTCCAAGGTATCGCAATTGGAATGGATGCCTATGCACTCTGTCCTTCCCCTTCCCCGGGCTCATGTGACTGGTCCCCTGAGGGTTCGGCTGTGTTTCCCTCTACCTCCAATTCCTCCGCATCTTCATTTCTCAGCTGCTCTCTCGCGGCCATTAGTGCCTTGCCAAGGCGATTCTCTCCCCAATTTCTCTGATTCACCATCGCCTGTATCTCGTTAAACCCGATGCCCCAAATGCGGTCTTTTGGTGAGGCCTCAGCAAGAACACGATTACCAGTTGCCATGAGGATTTTCTTCAGCTGTGGGTTTTGCCCAAACTTGGCCACATTGCCCGCTTCGACAACCGCACTCTTGACTTCATCCCAGCTCGTATCCGTGAACCCGACTATCTCTTTCCCCAAAGCCTTCTGCGTCTTCGGGTCCTTCTCGCATATGATTCGCGCCTGCCGTTCGGTGTCGCCGAAGCGGGCCGCCTTGCAGTACATCATATACTGTTCGGCGCAATTGAACGTGACACTGCCGAAAGGGTCGTTCTCATCTACGGCCCCCCCCCCCACCAGCTGTGACATTTGCGGCTTCGAGACGGTGAATGTGGACGGGTACCATTGGCAGAACTGACAGTATCTGAACTTTTCTTGGGGCATAAAGAAGAAGACAGGAGTTTCCTCGGATTCTGATTCTGAAGCATCGTGTATAGATGCCTTGGTTCGGTGAGGTTTGTTGCCTTGGTTGGGCGTCTTTGGCTTTTTGGTCTTGGCGGGTGACATCGTGGCTAAGTTTGTCGTTCCAAAGGTTGCACTTGTAGGAGGAAATATCCCGTGGAATCTACCGATGACTTCCAGACTTCTGTTTTGTTTTGCGGAGAAGGCGCGGTGGATGGAAGGGGCAAGGACGGTTCGATTTGATGACTCCTAGCCGCCTGCAGCCTGACTGATCAGGAACCCTGAAGGCTTGCTCAACCGGGTAGATTGCTTGACTAGACGACAGCCGCAAGTTCCCGGAACCTTGTTTCATAAAGTGAGAACAAGAGTCTCTTGATATATTCAGATGGTCGAAGAAAGTGACAAAGGTTGTGTTAGAAAACTAATAAAAGTCCCGGCGGTGCTTCGAGTCTTCAGACCCAAACGGAGCCTTGCACACTACACCATTCGAAGTATTGACTATCTTTTCCTTACATCACATTCAAACATCGTCAACGGACTGTTTTCTTGTCACAATCATCATGGTCCCGCCGGCTCGCCGATACAGCTTGATCCAAAAATACTGGCTCGTAAACATGGGATTTCGCAACGAGAAAGCAGAACAGCTTCGGAGCTCATAGTGCGATATTCCTGACGAGCCAACTATGCCTGCCGATGGGCTAGAAACCGAGGAAATGCAGAAGGTATGCTGGGATTTTTGCACTAAGGAGCTCGACACAGATGAAAATGAGCCCTCCGGAGACAGCGACGAAGAGTGGAGCAGGTCTCTTGACGCCTATGGCATCAACCAGGATTTGAAGGATGCAATCATGGATCCCGTGTTCAGCTATCCTCGACTGTCGCAATCCTGCCGACACTGGATCAAGGATACCATGGATATGTACTATAAATGGCTTCAACGACGCGTATTCGAACCAGAGAGAGCGATGAGCACACGGCTGTTTTTGAAGCCAAAAGAGAGAACGAAATTTTGCGACGACAAAGAGTTTCGTCCAAAGCATCCGGGGGTACATACCGCTGTACATGGTTGTGGATGAGGATCGTATTGATCATGTATTCGATGAGCAGGGCAATCTCGATAATCCGGATCAGCTACGAACCACTGGTACATCGGACTTCAGCTGCTCACCTGGTTGCTTCTATTTCATCCACCAGTTGAAGCTGGCTGAGCTGCACGCAAGATATGCGAAGCGCAGGGCAGGGGGCGCTAGCGTTGCAATTTTGTGTGCTTTCGTGTCATTCCAAGAGTACTGGAGACTGAAAGCCAGCGGTAAAGCCCTCAGTCTTTCGGGTCTGGATTGGCTAAGCTTCGTTTGGGAGTGTCGCAAGGGATTGAGTTCCAGTCCTTCTGGGCTTTTTGACAAGTACGGCAAAGCAACCTTATTGTATGGGGACATTTCGCTGCATCGAGAATACCGGCGCACGAGGATCAAGAATGAAACTACTAGCGATGTTATTTGCAACTTAACTTGGTCCCATGGCGGCATAGAGAGAGGACGGCAGTGTATGTATTCAGCAAGTGCGGGAGAGCGGTTTCTGAGAGAGCATGCCAAGTTTCCCTTACTTGCGTACCAGGATCTGTGAGACCTTAAAAGCTCTTCCACGGATGAGTCACCTTGTACAATAGTCTTCCCAGGCATCAATGATTAGTTTGCGTTCTCAGGAAGTTCTCATGAGCACGTAGGTTATATACCACTGAATGTTGCATAATGGACCACGAAATTGTGGCACCACAGGACCTTTTGCTTCCAAAAGCACGTACATCCAGGGTAGTAATTGCATTGAAAGACAACAGATATTGAACCCAGGGATCGGCCTTCATAGCCTCAAACTGATCCGCGTTCATAGCTAAGCGGGCTTTTAGAGACTGCGTGTTCTAGGCTTCAACTAAGGTAGCATATGAAGGTTTTCTGCCAAAAAGTTCGCTCTTTCAAAATTAGTCTTGGCGCTCAGGTTTCGTACAAGATTCCGGGCATCAACTTTCGAAGTGAGGGTCAAGCATAGGTCAGAATAGCCTAGTATCTAGCTGAAAAGCAAATATGTCAAGTTTTTAGTGGGCGAACTGAGGAGTTTTGAGCATCTTTAAAAGGCCCTTTGAGCAAAGGTTCCTCGACTGTTTGCGCGAGTCAGCCTCATGGAACTGCGAATGACTCGCATCGCAATACCCCTGATGATATCGCGCCCGGGGGAGCAGCGCCGGTGGCTCGGAATGGTCAGTAGCCCTTTTGCAGGGTGTGCGACATGTTATTCCCACGCTGTCACCACTTTAAGTCCCTGATTGGGACAAGTAAGCGTAAAGCTCAAACGGAATAGGATGGACTGGGGCGTGGGGCTTGACTGATCAGACGCACAGGTCGGCAGCTTCCGAAATTGAGACTTGCGGAATGCGACCGACTCGATAGGGGGCCATAAACCTCAGCGATCTGGAGGCCTCGGACTGGAAGAATCTACATTGGGCTTTGGAGACATAAGATCACTTGATCGTACTTATCGTGTCACCAAGCGTTCATATCACTTACTCGGAGCGGATGTTGAAAATATTGCGTTTTCTTTCAACTTTCTTTCGCCCGCTGATACAGTTTGTGGTCCCATCTGTCGAGTCGAAGAATTTTCAGGTCAAGAATAGAAGAGCGTGATTAACGGGGCATGAGGACAGAGACCGGGATAGAGATGGGCCAGGTGCCACTTTATAGGAGTTGCACAATGCAAGAGACTGGGGGAGGAGATGCTTAGTGCCAATAAGCCCCAGAGCTTTGCTGAGTAGAACGAGGTAATAGCCTCGTGCTGACCACCTTAAGAGCTGGAAATGACGCGGAGTAGGAAGAGGTGGGTATAATTCGCTGTGCCGCTGGAGCTGAAACATGAAAAGATGGACAGACGCTCTTGGCTGCCCTGGCATTTGGTAATGGCTTGTTGGAACAGTCACCAATAGTTCCGCGAAGAGTGGCTCATATGGGACCCTCACTTCCTGTTCGGTATGTCAATGGAACTGATAACTTCCTTTTCAGGAAATATCAGAGGCGGGCCCCCGACCACATCGTGGGTTACAACATCATGCGAGCACGAGAGGGAGGTTGATATGTCGTATTCTCGGCGCGAACTTTTGCTTCGAGTCCCAATTCTTTGGAGCCGGACGAAATGAGTATTTTGGCGACAGACTGCAGGTTTAGGATAGACTAAATGAGGCGGCAGAGACGAGAACGGATTTCGGACTGTAATACCGACAAAAGTCGCTTGTCGCGTCGTCGTGATCTTTGAGAGTGAGTGTATATATATAGGTCTGTCTGCGAGGCCAAGAGGATCTATTGATCGATATCTCTTCCACATCAAGCTTCTTCATTATCGGGCTCCTCCTGGGTACAGCTGAAGCGCCAGTTTCTTGTCAGTCTCAACCCTATTTGATCACGCTGTATGTTGCCAGACGCCAAGAAATCTTAACCGCCTAATGTGCTGACCTCTTCGAAAGATCATGAAGTTCTCAAAGAAGACTATTCTCGCCACAATGGCAGCCCAGGCTACGGCACCCGTTCAGATGGAAGTTCGCTACAGCGACCGAATGGTTGACGTTGGCAACCTCGATCTGTTCGCCGTCACATGGCAAGCCATATACGGCGAAGCAGGCAACACCCGAGCCATCATGACCGATCGATCCTTCGGCTCCCAGACGAACACTTGTACCTGGGCCGAAGACTACGACCCCGATCTGACCGTCCAGGTCAAGATGAATGGCGCTTGGGGTCGGACTCCTGGCCTCTCCGACAACCAAATGCGTGACGGCCTTGTCCAGTCTATGTGGGAGGTTCTTCGCACTGTCTCGGACCCTTACGGTTACGAGGTCTTCAACGGTTGCCGCGGTCTTACCTGGATGGAAAGTGTGGGCTACCGCGAGGATGCCGCATGTGGACCCAAGAGCGCGCGTAACTGCGAATACGCTTGCCGTAACGAGAACTCCCCTGGCTTGGCCCAATGCGAGAACCAGACATGGGGTCACAAGGTCCCTTCGACTCTGCGTGTCACAGCTTTTATTGATGGACGCCTACAGCCTGATGACCTGATCATCGAGTTTGGCGCGACGAAGAACCAGGAGCCCGGCGGCTGTGGTCTTGTCGGGGAGGTTGCCGGATTTCTCGCTGGATTCATCCCTGTCGGAGGTGATCTGTTCGCCAAGGGTATTGAGATTGGCTGTGCGGAGTAGTAAGGGGGCAGGCAGTTTTCATGTACATACTTTGATCTCAACCTATACATACAAATACTCTGTCTATACATGGAAATCCGTTGCGACAGCATGGTCAAGTCACTGTGCAGGTGGTCTCGTCGGTTTCTTCAATTCGAAAACTCTCGCATTGCATGTGTCAATGCAAACTAGCTCTACTCGCACAAGCATAGGGTCGAACAGCTTAATCTCTGCCTCGTGCTGTGCTTTAACATTAGGCCGAGCACGTAACCTTGAAGCTTAAGAAGTTGTCCTCAATATCAGAAGTCTTCTCGCACGCTCCAATCTTGACCTCGCGGGCCCCTTCTCCGCAATCATTCGAAGAATACACAGTCACTGTCAGGAACTGATTAGCAAGCGGGCACAATCTTAGGTGCCATCTTAGAGAGTATGATCTTACAGCTGCACCCCTCAATCATGTAGTTCAGTTCCACGGCCTGAACCATATTGTCTGGTGCCTTGAATGAAGGCTGGCATATCTCCGTTAAGCCTTTGGTGATGGCCCAGATGCCCCGATTGCCGCTGCCAGCACAGACTTGCTCACTCCAGATGCGGAAGTCGCCGATGTACTCGTCCGGACGACGAATATTGGCCGCATTAGTTCCGACGAACAGAAGCGCGGCGGCGACAAGATCCCAAGAAAAACGCATGGTGTATGAAGTATTTGAGTAATGGCCGCAACGGTGAATTGATATAAGTAAAATATTAATATGTGTGCAGCGAAGTCAAGATACCGCATGACGGCTTGGGGCCTAGAATCGCCTGGGTGAAGAGGGAGGGATTGGGGGAGGGCACAGCCGAACTCATACTACGCTATGTTCGAGACCCTCAGGGATTCGCTTACCGCAGCAAGACGGTACTACTCTCAGGAAATAAGAGCTTGACCCTGTCGGAAACAGTCAAGATACTCAGCGAGATCGCAAATGTTCCCGTTACCATCAAGCAGGTCTCGAACGATGAATTCGCGACGCAGCCCCAGGTTCCCTCCAACTTTACCTATCGCAGAGTCGATTATTCAAGTCGTGGGCGTCGTCATTTGAGGCCTTTCGAAGAGGGGATGCAGCATCTGCTTCTCCACTGCTAAGCGAGCTTCTGGGGAGGCAGCCGGAGGAATTCGAGACCACTGTTCGCAAGTCGATGTCAGCTTAGATAGGTAGCCTATAGGAGGGCAAATGTCCTCAATTGAGACGGCTGGCTAAGGGGCTGATGCTAGCTTGGGGTTTGGTAGCCGTAATCGAAACTGTGGCTGAAAGCTTTTCTTGAGGTTTTCAAAGGCACCGCACATACCATAGACACAACGAATATTGATAACCAGGGCGATGCAGCATACCCATTGCGCAATTGTCATTCAATTATCAAGGCAAGAATCTAGAGACTGTTCAGGTCACGAAACATGTATCACGCTTTGAAACTTTGCAGGTGCACGCGGGTCAAACCCCTGACTCTACGACGTTAGCTCGCGGTGTTCCAATATATCAAACCTACGTCTTCAAATTTCACAGTTCAGCCCATGCTGCAAGGCTTTTCAACCTAGAGGAAGAGGGCGAGATTGCCACACGCACTGGTAATCCTACCACCGCCGTTGTAGAGCGTCGGGTGGTGGCGCTTGAGGGCGGCGTTGCGGCTGTAGCAGTGTCATCCGGCCAGTCAGCAGTCTTCATGACTATGGTTGCCTTAGCTGGGCAAGGGGACAATATTGTAGCGACCAAGCATTACTATCATGGTGCTTACAACCAGTTCTCCTTCTTGCTGCCAGAGTTTGGTGTCGAAACCAGAGTGGTGGAGGAAACAGCAGAAGCCTTTCGAGCGGCCATTGATGGGCGCACGAAGGCCGTCTATATCGAAACTGTCGGGCATCCGAACTTCGACGTGCCCGACATCCAAGCCATTGCAAAAGTAGCACACGACAACGGCGTGCCCCTTGTGGTAAAGAACACGGTCGGGTGTGCCTACTTCTGCCAACCCATCCAACACGGGGCCGATATCGTTGTTGCCAGCATGAGCAAATGGATCGGAGGCCACGGCAGCGCCACGGGTGGCATCATTGTTGACTCCGGCAACTTCGACTGGAAAAGCTCTACACGTTTTCCACAGTTCAACAAGCCTTGTCCAGGCTTTCACGGACTGAACTTCTCCGAGAGGTTTGGCAGAGAGGCTTTCATTGTGCGCATCAGAGGCCAGATTCTGCGGGACGTAGGTTCATGCCTCTCTCCATTCAACAGCAAGCAGTTCGTTCTGGGAATTGAGACGCTCAGCCTACGTTGCGAGAGACACGCACAGAATACCATTGCCCTGGCCAGGTGGCTGGAGAAGCACGACAACGTTCTCTGGGTTTCCTACCCCGCGCTCCCCAGCCATCCGCACTATGAGCTTGCCCAAAAGTATTTGCCCAAAGGGGCGGGCGCCGTGCTCATGTTTGTCGTTAAAGGTGGGGCAGACGCAGGAGAGCAGCTGGTTGACAATTTCAAAATGATCTCGAATAATCCAGGGGAAATACTCCGCATGTTGACTCTCGTACTCCGTTCCCCTGCTAATTTCTCCAGATACGGTGATGCCAAAACAACTGCAATGCACCCATGGTCTACTACACACAAGCCAATGTTACCTCATGAAAAGATTGATCTGGGTGTTGCACCTGAGATGGTCCGAGTCTCGGTGGGGATTGAACACTTGGACGACATCATGTATAACATTGAACAAAGCATGCGGGCTAGTCCTGCCGTGGCAAAGGGCGATAAATGATTGAGAGACAATCAAAAGAGATTTAAATCAACTAGTATATCTGTTTGTTCATTGTATGGATTCTTTCCAAACCAAGCGGTAACCTTGCGTGACATGCTATCACGAAATCCATCTCGGTGATACCGCAATGCCTTGATGGCCTCACCCAATCTGGATTACCAGCACATACGACCATACCCACTGGAAAAACTCGGGATCCCGTCCGCTCTCCCATAGATAAGCCAGTGAGGGACAGAGTAGTAGTCGGGTCGGTGACGACCGGCGAATGCCTGTTGTTGTATGTTTTGTTCTTTTGTAGTTTTTTCCAAGAGGGGCAGGCTATCGCATGGCGTCGATCAGTCAGAGGGGAAGATCAAACGACTCGCAGTAGGAGATACAATCTTAAGATTTCTGCTACCACCTCTGTAATATCATCATCCAGATCATTGTTCCAAATCCAGTTCATTCTACTCTGCAGGTTCTCTTTGATTCTTTTCAAGATCATCGGGTTAGCAGTGCTGAGGTTATTTGCTGCTGGGCCTTTTGACGAGCTCCCGCCCCCCAAAATCATAATCGGTCATTTCGGAGAGATGCTGCTATTTATGATCGAGCGGATAGCTAAGCTCTCGGTTCGATGGGGGACTTGGCTACGACCACGGCGATAAGTATGGACGGAAAACATCTGGATTATTACTAGCGGAGTGTGGGAGCTAGCACCTGTGGCTTGCATCCTCAGAAACATATCTATGAGTCACATTCTCTATAGCGTTGACTACCCGTTCGAGAAAAATGAGACCGGCTTGGCCTGGATGAGAGAACTGCAGGAAAGTGGGCTAGTTACCCCGGATCAGCTCGAGATGATCGCGCACCGAAATGCCGAGCAGCTTTCAAAGCTGAGTATCCCGACACGTGAATCCATGGTTTGATGAGGATACCGGGAGCCCCTAGCTAGTGTCAAAGTTTACGACTTGCCGTAGAAGTCCGCATTAGAATGAGAATCAGCCTTTCTCATTGCCTCCATATATCCCGCGTGGCTTGTGTGTTTCTTTCCTAGCATTGCTCTCGCCGTGTCTTCATTTTGTTGATTTTCTTGCCTGACCCCAATCACTCAGGATTGTTCCAGCAGCAACGACAACTACCGAAAAGGCCGCTGTGAAGGCAGTAGCCTTGGCTGGGGTAATTATGAGCAGCGCCTGATTCATTTCCTATGCTAGACCACGTTGCTGATCAAACATTCGTTCCCAGGCTGGCGGGAAGCTTGCCAGGCGAGATCTTGACGCTCTCGGAGATGCAGGCTTCGACGTAACGGTGTTGGTACGCCGTCAAAGCATCCCCTCTAGCTACCCACCTGGTGTTCGGGTCCGTGAGATAGACTACGACTCAGTTGACTCACTACGAGAGGCCCTTCGCGGCATCGATGCCGTCGTCTCCACGGTCGGCAAGCGGAACGGGCTCGAAAGCCAATTTCGCCTCATCGACGCCGCGGTCATGGAGGAAGTTACTCGGTTCATTCCATCTGAGTTCGGCGCCGATCTTCAACAAAAAGAGGTCCGCACATTTCCGACGTACCGAACCAAAATCGAAATTGAAAAATATCTTGAGAAGAAGGCCCGGGAGACCAATCTCACGTACACTTTCATATACTGTAGCGCGCTGTTCGACGAGGGTCTGGATTTGGGTGCAGTTGCAGACTTTCAGGCCAAGAAGGTCAACTTTTTTGATGGGGGCGCAACAACATTCAACGCAACGAGAAGCGTTACAGTCGCTGACGCTGTAGTGGCTATTTTGAACAAGCTCGAGGCCACCAATAACAAAGCCGTTCGCATTCGAAACGTCTCCATGACGCCTAAGGAACTGCTGAAGGCAACGACCTTCTTGGAAACAAGGACATTGCGAAGGATGACCTCAAACAGATCCCGCCCAGTTTTGGGTGTTTGGAGGTGGGCTACCCGTATGCCGCCGGCCGAACAGGGATGCATCAAGCTAACATTCGGCGGTGCAGGAGCCACTCTGGCGGAGCCCGTGGACCCCGGCCGGCCCCCGCACATCACCGGCAGCGCCATGCTGATCTTTGCACCCACACGAGAAGACGTCCTGGATCGGCTTAAGAACGACCCGTTGACTAAGGAGGGCGTGTGGGATATTAACAATGTTCAGATTTACCCTTACTTTCGCCCCAAGAGAGTTCCTGTTTGAGAGTGTTGATGGGGATATCCGGGATACAAATGTCATATAATCGCTGCAGTTGAAGGAAACTATACAGTATTTATAACCAGGCAATTACTAACAGTGTTGTATGCTAAGCCATAGCCAAGATTATCTCACGCAACCGAATGTCGCATATGCATGTCTCAAACAATCAAGAAGGCGCCTCAAAGTCCGCATGTTGGGCCCAAAGCTCTCTCCAGAACTCGCCTAGAATGCCGACACTCTTGGGGTCACCTGGAGGTAACAATTGGGTAACAAATATGGCTCCCGTTCGCTGCTCGCGATTAATGAACCATCCAATATTGGGCATGCCATTCCAAGTCAAGGTCTTTGCGGGCAAGTTAGGCACGGTCCCTGGGGTAACAAGACCCCCTAAACCAAATGCGACCTGGGGACATCCCGAGCTATCCCCAGTCAACTGTTCATGCAGTGACTGAAATATTTCGCGTCAGAATTGAAACTCTCATTGGGTGTAGAAAGAAGCGTACCTTTTGCTTGAGTAAGCCATCGTACATAGGTGATCCGTCCTGGAACTGCGGAATGAACATCGTTTCCACAGTCTCTGCTTTCAGGAGCAGCGGTGTATCACGCAAGAGGTCCCTCAAAACCGATGCAAAATCAGAGCTAGAGGTTATCAAACCCATGCCGCCAGAATCATCTTCCGCATTAACTGGGTACGGTGAAGGGATAGGTACCAGCTCTCCTATGTTATTGCGAAGCCACATCTGAGCGGCGTCTTTCTCAATGTCTGGTCGCTGCCGCAGATGGAAGGTCGATCGTCTCAGGCCGAGAGGCTTGAAAATATTTTCGTCCATGTAAATGCTCAAAGTCTTGCCGCCCACTCTCTCGATCAAAATTCCAGCCCAGTCGAGGCCCGCGCCATAAACCCAACTTGATTTTGTTTGTGGCTGGTTTCAGCTGAAAAGATCCGCCGGGACCTTCAAAGATAATATCTGGGCTTTTCAGCTCAGGCAAAATGCTTCCGACCTCATCGTCTAGGTTTAATAACCCCCTTTCGGTGAGTTGCAGCACGCCAATCGTGGTGAATGGCTTGGTGCAAAAGAACCCAGAGAATAAGGTTTCGAGTGTGATCTCCTCGTTACTGTCTTTCTTGGCTCGGCCGAGGCATCTGCTGAAGACAAGACCTGAAAAGAGAGTTTAGAGAAGATGCTGGTTACATTTGGGGCAGGTTTAGATACCACTTTGCCTCAGCTCTCGTCTTTTTCTAACGCTATCTAGCTCAACGGTTTGACGACTCGTGAAGCAATCGCCGATGCTGTGTATCGCATCATGTCTGCCTTTGACGAGAACGACGCCTCTCTGCTCGCGTCCGCTATGACCCCGGATGTTGCTCTAACTATCAACGCAATGGTGTGTCTAGCTTCGAAAACGTCAAGGCCCACAGCCTCAACACTGTGGGCCCGATGGATACGACCCATTTTGTAACCAACATTCGCCTTGATGTTGCGGACAATGACGCCGCCATTGCGACCTTGACCGCAAATACTCTGGCTCAGCAGTACCCTCGTGGGAATGGACGTGGCACAAGCGAGAGAAGGCTGCTCGGAGGATCAAAAAATGTCATGGAGCTCTGTGAAGACAAGAAAGATGGGTTTTGGGAGGTCAATTTGTCGCACATGAAGACAGTATGGAGAAAGGGAGGCATAAGGTGGTTGCACCGGAAAGCTTGAGTTGCTTTCGCTCTTGCGAAAGTAAGTTTTTGTGGGGCCAATTGGCTGGGTAATAATTTCCCCTTTTCATTGCTAACTCTCAAGGGTGTCCTAGCCATAAGTAAACTGCTGGAGACTTCGTATTGTACCTCGAAAATTTAAACGGGAAAAGGTTAGCAGGTAGGTTACCATCAAACCTTTCAAGGCCCACGCCTACTCTCAGCCATCGTGTAAGCAAGTTCAACGTATTGAAAGTTGGGGTCGGGCGCGGAGAGAGAGACAGTTGTATCAGTCAATGCATATCCTTCTTGATTGACTAAAGGCTATGGTAGGGTATTCTCGAACTGTATTATTTCATCTGATTCATAACTCATCCAACACTACTGGCAGCTACCTGCTATGTCGCCGTATCCAACCCCATACATCGCCCGTTATCCTATGTCGGACGTGTTGGTTGAATCCATAAGTAATTGCATTTGCAAACCCAATAAATTGACTTGAACTCTGGAGGGCGGCCAGAACTCGACTCTGAGATGTGTTGCCAGAGGCCTCCATAAGACGGTTGACGAGGCCGGGAATCCACAACAGAACGTACATGACGGGGTACGCGTTGAGAAGCATCATGCGCTTGATCTCGCGCTCAATCTTTTTCGTCTGTGACCGGATCGGGAAGTCGCTCATCATCGTGGCCGTCACGTTCTCAGTAGCGGGCTGCTTGCTGGCGACGTTCTTGAGGCTTGGGTTTTGGGGGAAATCTCTGGCGGAGAAGTCTCTCTTTGGTGGCATGCGCCACTCCAGAGTTGAACTCCTGCTCCTGGATCCCTTGCGCTTGGAGGACAGGTCAGGGAAACCGTACTTGGAAAACCGTGCGGACATGGCTGATGGTCTTCGCATGTCGCGATGGTAGGCAGAGGGCCCTCCGAACTGGCTTTGTTGCAGCTTATCCTCCTGCTCAAGGTATGAGAATCTGGCCTCGGAAGCCTGGCTCAAGTCCATCTCGTTGTCGTCAAAGCGGGATATCCTTGCGGACATTTTTCTCTGTCCCTCCACGTCATCAGCGGTGACAGATGCCCTCGCTGGCTTTGTAATGGGCTCGACTCCTTCGTCTGATTCAAAGGAGACAGTCCGCTCGGTCGGACCAACACCACCGCTGACCTTGAACGACCACTCCTTCAATTCGTCGTCGTCAGGTGTCGATGTTGTCTTGAACGGTTCCTTGAACGTGGGCTTCGGTCGTTCGAATTGATCCATTTCTAACTCAGGCGTTGGGATAATCTCAAATCCTTGCTTTTTGCGAATGGTAGAGGTCATGACGTTGCCGACACTAGAGCCAGAGTTGGTTGAATCGTAGAGGGGATCTGATGTGTCGACCATGGAGCGGAAGTGGCGGCCGAGGTACCACCAGACGTAGAGGTAGATGAGTATCGTAGTAAAGATGATGGCGAAGCGCCATCCGTGTGTAAGGGAGTATCGAAGGTCGGGTCGGTTGCGGGAGATCCAACACCAGTTGCCGCTAACGGGTTCCATCTGGCCCATGCCGGTCGCCATAGCGCTCGTGATAATCGGGACCACCCATACGGAAGCGCAAATGATGAACTTCCTGAATGTCGAAGTATTGGGCATGTACGTCTTCCGTGTAATGGTGAGGAAAGTGACGACGGCTATGGCCAAGATGGAGAAGTCGGAGGCCTGGACAGATAGCTGCCCAATCATGCCGTTCAGCACGCATGCCGCGCCGGGCCTCAGATCTTTGTCTTTGATGAAGACGATTCCTGATACGGTATTGTTGAGAGAGTTGATGAACTCTTTTGGAAAGAGACTCGAGTCAGCATCTTCCACCAAGGGAAGCCACAACTGGCGATCAATGACTTACCGGCCAACGTCAGGTTGAGGACGAGAGCATGGCGGAAAGAGCGTTGTTGATCGTGGTAGAAAATGAAGGAAATTAACACGCCCGTAGTTGCTAGAAAAGAGAGGATGCTACCCGTGAGGGTAACGGAGGCGACTGCCGCATCAAAGGCCATCGTGAACCCGCACGCCGTAGATGTTGGTTAGCATCCACGCGCGACGACTTCGCGGCGGTCTCAAAGTGGGAAATGGGTATCGTCTTGTACGAAAGCCAGTGCGCACGTCTTCAAGGACCGTGGGCTGGGCGATATTGGTTATCCGTTACACGGATGGAGTCACGGGTCAGCGGTGCGAGTCATGAAGTCGTTGCGACGTGGGTCTCCATCCCCTGAAGCTTTTCTATTTATTGAGTGATTGACGTACGCGATGCCATCTGAAGTCGAGAACCACCCGACGCAAGTCTAAAATGCCTGTCTTTACCCCAAAGTGCACCTTACAATGTCGGGATGTCTTGCAGGACAAGACGCTCTGGGAAATCGATGCCATTGAAGTACGACATGAGGCTGGCGATACGCCTCAGAGAGTTGCAAAGACAACACGCTGAGGTTGCAAGGGTCAAGGGACAGAGGCCCGCCCATTGTGAACTAAGACAAGGTCCCCCTTAATCAACGCTTGGCGTTTTGAAATGTAGCATCCAGCGTCTGGGCCCGCTGCATAACCCGGGAATCGTTAGCTGATGCTCAAAACCGTTAGGCGAAGGCGCAGTTCCACGTGGATTCTTGTGTCAGAAAACGCATTCAGTACCCCGATCTAACCGCAGATGTGCATGTTGAAGGGTTCATCCGTCGTCCCAAGTCTGTGGGCACTCGAGCTGGGCGCGCGTCTGTCGCCAACTTACCAGGCCTTTGGGGTAGGCATCAGAATGGACATCCCTCACTTCGCGAAGTTGAGGTTATTAACCGCATGTTGCATTCGTTGAAGCGGCTTTTTTTCTCTTCATGTCGCGTTCAATTCAGAGTCTTCTGATTATTGTTACGCGAGAGGCAACTTCACTGTTGATCTCTGAGTGTCCGAGCTCAATTCGGCGGTTATAATGCCGTCCGTTATCGACTTCGTTATCGCTTGGCTTGGCGGCTGCAAAATTTTTATGATCTGCTCAATAGGAGTCCAGCTTGTATATGAAAACACTAAACGTCGGCGCCGTGCAAGCACAAACCAAGACACCAAGCCGTTATATCCCGCGGACAGCCCTGTTGTCGGTGGATGTCAATATCAAGGTTTGGAGCCGGTGGCACTTCAAACCATGTACCCCTGAAAATACATTGGGTCTCCTTGCTCGCTTATGCTGTCTTGGCCTGATAGCAGACAGGGTATTCCTATCTCACGGGCAGCTTCCTCTTGGGTTCATGGAGAATGCGAGCAGAATGTTCCACCGGCACAGTCGGATTTTGGAGTCCTTCCGCACCGGCTAGCCCTGTCACGTAATCCAAGGACAGGATCCCATGTGGTTCGGGGGCATCATCCCGCCTCACGGCCAGCCGTTCCTGCCGAATTGCAACGGTTCAGGCCTATCGAGGACCAGTCTTCTGACCAATTTCCTCAACTCCGCAGGTTCTCAACCCCACAAGCCGGATGTTGTTCCTTGATTGAAGGCCGGCTGAAGGCTCAGGCCCCCGGTCGTGCACTTGGGCAATTTTTCGTCCCCCTCTTGCTGACCCTCCACACGCGGACGGCATGGGTAAACTGAAACCCAGGCCAACTTACCTCTCCTGGAAAGATTTCGCCACCCTCCCGCACAGGACCTGCTCTGGCGCGGATGTCCTCATATGCCGCAATAACGCAAAGTTCTATTTTGGTCTGGGGCCGACTGAACCGCGCGGGAATCGGAAGGCGAGCGAGCCCGCCCAGCCGAGCTACTGCGGTTGCAGGCCAAAGTAAAACCACCCTGTCAGGTATCTGTGGCTTGGGCGGACCAGGTACGGTACATCGCTCACAGGCGAAAGACCGGCCATTCAGCAGTTATTCCAGAGCTTCCTGTGGGCCGTCAGTCCCCACGCTACCAGCCCGGGAGGTTTTACTTACCCATACAACCATAGTAGACCAACCATCTCGCCAGACGCGGCAACGGGAGGGTTGCAAGCAATACACTTAGCGTGATGCCAAAAGAATTGCGTTCGGTGTCGATATCAGTAATCGGCACGCCAAGAGCGAGACTGTGCCGAGTGAGGCCGACGATGCCTTCAAAGTCCTCGTCTGAAAATCTCGCACCTTTCGCTCTAGGCTCCCCCAGACTTTCTGTCTCAAGTGATCCATCTCCTGACTGAAAACGGCATGTTGTTTGGCCCCGTTCTGTCTTTCCTCGTGGTTCTGGCCCACGGATTAAGTTGAGAGAAATTAATCCCCGAGTTTGTTCATTGTTGGCTCCGCTCTGCAGAGGGGCGAAGCGTGGCGGACAAGAAAAGCACAGAGCACATCGCGACGTACGCGAAGATTGTGTTGTGGTGCGCGGAGTTGGACATGAGTCGTGTGAGTGTATGATGTTCAATCACCATGCGTCCGAAACAACGAATGTGCCCTGCTATTACTCCCGACGTGATAATCCGCACGGATAAGTTCGGATTTAAAAAGTTGCCGGCCTGTCGTCTCTGGAACTGGCCCCTGATCGCCAAAATTTCCCCCTTATGGCTGACAATGGGATTCTTCTTCAAGATCAGGCTCCTCCCTGCATCTCGAGGAACATCACGCGTGGCAGTGCGTTCAGAAATTTAACGTTTCGGAAATTCACACGTCACGGCCGGAAATGTTGCAAGGCAGTTGACGCGTATGATCACGATCGCGGATTGAGCTTAGCGCAGGATCGAGACTTTTTATGAAGCTGCTGTTGGCCTTCATCATTACAGAACACTGAAGCGTTCACGGTTTGTGTTCAATCGGAAGAAAAGACTAAAGTATGGAGTCGTGGACTCGTTCAACCGAAGTTTCCTGACAGAACTAGGCAGACCCGGATGATGTAGCCTTAGCCACGTTATCCCAGTGGCTGCAACCGACTTGCACGCCATGCAAGATTATTCGCAACCGAGCAGCCCTCAGGAGAATCACATCCTTTCCCGTGCACGACTAATGCTGCGGCTGAACACTGCTGAAAATGGTTATTAACGCTGAGGTTGACTATACTCGATGGAACACTGCGATGACGAGTTGTTCACGTTGTCTTATCTGACATGATACCAGAGCTGAACATCTCGAACTCCAGTGGTTTCTCTCGTCCGGTGACTTTCTGTGTGATAATCACGTAATTACGGACAATTCAATGCCGGTGTACATTGTCTCGAGTACCAAAGACTCAGCTTAGCTGAGAAAATTTGCCCCGTAGGGCTAGGTTGAACCATGCGTCGACAGCCAAGTTAGTTTGGACTCTTGAACAAGGTGAAACAGACTTGAACGAACTCTTCGTAGTCGTCGTAGATGGTCGGAAGATACGGTTGTTTGAAAATGACTCAATCAAAATGGGTTATGTTTTCTGAAACTCAAATTGATAGGCTTCGACAACGATGTCACATGATGCTGTTCTGGCCCAACCACCACTTCCGCTTTGGCAATTTCTTCATATTGATAAAAGTCCGAATGAGGTGTTGAGATCCCAAAAATGACTGTCTACTTAGAGTTACGGGCTGGTCTGGTGCCTAGTTCGGATCAATCATCTAAAGTCAAAACCCATTTTCCTTGCAGCTGAGGGGAAGTAGTTAGTATTGATGGCGTGACATGGTGTTGGGAATTTCTTACCTTTCCAGCAGACATTGTCTGCACCAGTCTTTCCACGTCGCTTAGCTTTGCCCTCTGCACCTTTGGAACGACCGCTCGTCGCTTTACGAACTCCAACGCCTCCAGAATATCGGCTCGCGTTCCAACTGAGGAGCTCAGAATCTTCCAACCCTTCGCAATCAGCCAGAGAGGGTGGAAGTTCACCAGAGCCTCATGACCCAGGACTGCCACGCACATGAGTGTTCCAAACGGCGCAAGTGCCTCGAATGCCTGTTGATATGCAGCCAGTGAGGTGGCGGCAACTACAATAGCTTTTGCTCCCTTCCCTCCTGTTACCTTCATCACCTTCTCCCCCAGAGTTCCTGGCTCGGTCACGTCAACATAGTGCTCAGCACCCTGCTCTTTGCAGATTTTGGCCTTCTCTTGTCCAGCATCAATTGCAATAACACGGTATCCCATTGCATGAGCATACGCAACAGCTAGGGCACCAACGCCTCCGGCGGCTCCAGAGATTGCAAAATACTGTCCGGGAGTGACGTGGCAGCCCTTGACAGCCTTGTAGGCTGTCACACCAGCACAAAGAATCGGCGCAATCTCCTCGTCGGGAAGATCGTCGAAATGTGGTGGCAGTCTGGCTAGATATCGATATGGGACGAGCGAGTATTGGGCAAAGGTACCGTCGTAAGTCTTTCCGGAATGCATCGCCTTGACACATCGAGTCTCTCCTTCGTTGACAAGATCCGTGCAGGCATCGCAACTCCCACAGATATCGCGGGTCCAAGCAATACCAACTCGTTGGCCTACCTCGACTGAGGGGTCGAGAGAGGAGACATTGGAACCAAGAGCAGCAATTTGGCCAACGCCTTCGTGGCCCAGGATGTTTCCAACGGGCCCAAAATGACCTAGAGCCATGGCGAGATCTGATGCACAGAGGCCCGTCACGGAGAGCTTGACGAGAACCTCATTTGGGCCTGGTACTGGCCGCGGCTCATGGCGTACTGAGAAGGTCGGCGTGGCATCAGATGCTTGGGTTGACTACGGTGGGTTAGTTGACATCCTCGACGCGATCCGAGTCTCTGGTCGTGAGATGAACGTACAGTTAAAACGGCGGCTTTGTGGGTATCCATCTTAATGGTCTTTGGATTCTTCTATGAATAGTTGCTTCTATCTGGCGATAATGGACTGTAGTTGGTGAACCAGAAACGAGTTTTGAGTTTGACCTGATGTTCCCCGAATCTATGATGTAGTTCCTCTCTTCCCCGCCAATCCCAAGCGGGGGAAGTTCAGACCATTCGGATACGTATTTCCGCCCGTCGGACAGTCCCGCGCTGCCGAGGTCATGGCGGCGAAGTTTTTTCTCTTTTGAGAATGCTGTTCACTCGAAGATAAATACTGACATGTCCGCTTTGACTCAATGTTGAAGTTGAGGTACAATATCTCCATCGACGCGTGTGGCAGATGTGGGTTTCCGAGAGCCGCGGTAATTCGCTAGGCCCGGGTTATGGCGTTATCGCCCCCGACCCAGGGGTCTCGATTCGCTGCACGTAGTGAGACATGCCTGCGCCGTCCGGGCTCTTTTTTTCTCCTCTTGGCCTTCGGACTATGTCTCAAAGGAAATGACACTGAGAAATTCATCAATCAGTCTTTTGAAGAACTGGAGATGTGGGCACATATCGTGGATCAACAGGGGTACTCCATGCAGGCAAAGCTGTCCGGCTGGAAGTTAATTGTGCGTGTGGTTACCACATGAATCCCCCGGAAATTGAGTCCCCCAAAAATTGAGACGTTCATATCGTGCCGTGCTGACGGATGCTCAGTAAACGTCCAACCATCATCCACCTGGGTTTCCGCTGGAGGAAAGATCGAGAGAATTCGGTCATAATCGTGACATCATGATCCATGTAAGGAACCTCTTACATAAGCGCTGTCACGAAGATTCGGCCCACGGCGAAACACGAGCACCCGAAGTACCACATGACTGAGTCCAGCGAAGGCCCCTGTTTCAGAACAGGCCAACAACATATTTTCTGTAATCATCTAATTAATCCACCAGTCCTCACCGCTGGATCCTTGCGCCAAGGAACCGCATAGTTGCAATGTCCACTCAGAAGTCATCGTTCTCAAATAGGGGCTTCCAAATCCACCAGTCTGTAATTCGGCATCCTGGCGGAGGAGCACACGATCGAATTATACACATAGTCAACCGCGCTCTTAGGGGCGTGCGTTCGGGCGAGCATCCGGCACCTCACGGCGACGCAGCCGGGAAACGGCCAGCACTCACCCTCGATCTTAGCTTCCAGGGGATGCAGCATATTCCCGAAGACGTTGTTGATCTAACCAAGGAGGACCTAGAATGGTTCGTAGAAATTATCGCTTATCTTGAACGAAAAGGTGACAAGCTTACGCCAATGTGCGTGATAGGCTCACGATCTCCCACAATCTTTTGACCTGCCTGCCGACCCGGTTTGGAGCCTGCATGAATCTCCGATATCTGGATATTAGCAACAATGATCTCAATGAGTTCCCATTATCTGTAATGAACCCGTCATGTTCTCCCCAGACTCGTCCTAACGCCATCGCAGATCTGCCAACTGAAGTCTCTAGAGATCTTGAATGTTGCTCATAATTCACTCGGGAACATCCCTGATCAGATTGTTCTACTTTCATCACTCAAAGCACTTTTTCTTCAGAGCAATCAGATTGGTTCATTGCCACTCAGTGTCGGGTTGATGGAGTCATTGCAGCTCATCAAGATCAGTGGAAACCCCATTGAGTACCCCCCGCCAGAGATCCTCAAGGTACCCAATCATGCAGAAGAAGCAGATGCCATCGTTACCGCACGGATCATGAGTTTCTTCAGGTGTGATGCGTACCCTCAGCTTCTCATCCCAACTGGCAATCTCGATCTCATCGATGCCGCGGATGCTGTGGCTAGCTGTCTGCCCCGTTTACAAAGACTCCTCTCAATCGACCGCTTTGCCAGATTGACGCGGCATCAATTTAACACGGTGTCAAATTTGGAACGCTTGGTGTCGCGCAGTGGGCTGCATCTACGAGAAATGCAACTGTACATCCAATTCGCTTCTGAAGGTGATCAAAGTGCCCAGGAGGGTCTGTCGAGAGCTTGTGTGCGGCTTGTAAGATCCATGTCGCGAGTATGCCTCGAGATCGGGAGCAATTCCGATATGATAGTTGAGCAGGCTGGAGTCCAAGACGTTCTGCCTCTCCTAAGCCTCCTGCATAGCACCTGTCGGGACCTGAGGTTTGCGCTGCAAGCATTCACCCCTAATAAGTCTTGCGAAGCTGAAGGTCCAGCCACGAGTATGCCTTTGACTGCTCAACCCGGTATAGCTGCTGCAGATATTCTCTCTGCTGCACAAGAACAGAAGTCGCTGTTGACCCATGGAACCAACACCAACAGCGACAGCCATGATCAGTCGCTGGACTCATTCGTGCTTTCTCTCTTGGAGGCTTGCAAAGCGTACAGGGATCTTCATGATCATCTCCGGGGACAGATTTCTGCAAGTTGGCGCAAAGATGACGCGCGAGAGCCTAGGATGTGTCCAGTCAGGTCTTGGAGCCAAGCCTGTGCCTCCTGCTCAAAGACTGAAGAGGCTGCTTCGATTCTCCGGAGCTGTCTGCATCTTTACACCCCCAAAGCATACGCTGCGAACGACCCATCGGTTTTCATCGAGTTATCCTCTAGGTTTTTGAACAGCTGGGCAGACCTCGGCAAGGGAATGATGGCACTGAGAAAGGTTTTATATCTTTCGACGGACGTGAGAAAGCAGTTGCAGAAGACGCAGACAACTGTGAAGCGGGCCACGCAGCTTCTGAGCATTTGGATCGAACAAATCGAAAACAATACAAAGGCGGAAAATTACATTTGAGGCTTTGGGGAGACTTATCTCGATTTTACACGCAAGCGAGGACGGATGAGACCGTTTTGGAACATAAGCTACTTACGGAGACCGTCATAGACGATAGAGAAAAGGTGATGAGACGGGAATGATGGAAAACATGGATGATTAATGCAGCAGGAATAATTAGAAGATCGGGACCAGTTGTCCCATAAGAATGTTGTAGTGCTTGAATGTGAGGCCAAAAATACCTTTTGGAATCTTTACACTGATTGGAATACCACGCACCATATTTCCTCTCAGCATGTGAATGCTGAGCCAACCTCACCGGATTTGTAAGCATCAACGATGCTCTGAATAGTGGTATACGTTCCAGCCACGGTCATGAAAGATGCCAAAACCACCGTGAAGCAATGCAATAGACACAGACCCATCTTTGCTTTACTCAAGGACCGCACTTCCCAATCCATGTACAGTCCCATAAACGCAGGAAGAATAAGCTGTGGCACAAGAAGATGCAAAGTCAGAACTTGACTGTCATCTTGATCATGTGTGGGTGAACTTACACATGTTGGCATGCAGCAGATAGAGCCAATGAGACCAACCAGGTAACTGAAAAATGGCACTGCTTCAGCAATGACGAAGGCAAGTGCACTGATTCCCAGGGTTGATCCACTTGCGATGTCAGTTCCATATGTCCTCATGAAGTCTGCGGGGTACTCACAGCCATGTAGCCCAGTGAACAAAACTCTTGTTCTGCAGATGAACCGAGTTGCGGAGAATGCGAACAAGCAACTAGAAGTTGTCAACGGCTCAACTCTGTCTTTGCAGTGGCAAAAACGACTCACAAACTTGGCGGCCAGATGGACCCACAGCGTGGTAGTCATGATGAAGCCGGGAATGGAAATGCCGTAGGCTATCTTCTCCAACGTTCCGCCTGCGCTCCCCAGTGATGGGCTGGCGACATACTTGCCACAATAACTTTGTAGTCTTTAGCATCTCCGTGTCATCCAGAAGGACCTCAAAATGACTCACATGTAGACGACGGTCCCAAAAGAGACGTAGCACGCGCCTAGGAAAATTTGAGACGAGAAAAGCGATTTGGTGAACGACCTTGGGCTTCTCATTTCCGCAATGACTGGCATAAAAGTAGGTGTCGAGCCATAGCCAACTAGGATATTGTAAGAAAAGGCTCCGACCAAGTGTAGCATTGCAGTGCTTACCGAAGAGATTGATGGTGGCAACTACCCCAGGAACAAACGCAGGAGCACCAATGGAGTGGACCTCCATATCATAAGGACCCTCCTGAGGAGCAGCGGCTGGTCTATCGACCTGAGTAACGCCAACTCTGTAGTTGAGCGTCAGTATCCAGCAGGATCTAGGTGATAGAAGAGGCCGAGTCTTACACTACAATGAATACGGCCGTGAATATCGAGGCAAACCCAATCCATGCCAGAATCGACAATCTTCCAAGCGTTGGAATACTGGAGATTAGTGCAGTACACGTTGCTGCGACGAGAGTCCAAACGATGTTGCAGACTGGGCGGTTGGAGAGTGTCTTGAATCCTTCCGCCAGGCCAACGAAGCCAGAACCAGAAGCTAGCCTAGACCCAAGGTCAACTAAACATGGACCGCATTGGAGTCGGATAGAAGCTTACACCCAAGTCAAAAGAAACAGACCGCCTGCGACTTCGCGAGCCACGGGCCCACCCATTAGGGCAGCGGCATCGGCGATGTTGTGCACACCGGGATACCGCATTCTGAAGGCGTACATGACGTAGGCGTAATCTGCGAGTTACCCAGATTGTAAGTGACTGCAGAGTGCAGGCGAGACCCAAGAAGATCAAAGAGCATTGCCGAGAACTCACAAGTCGTGAGGGTTCCCCAGCTCACAAGGAGAATAATTCCCGGCCCATATCCCACTGCGCTAAATGCTGACGGAATAGTCAAAACGCCGGTCGCGAAACACAGCTTCATCAAGATGATGACTGTGCGTTTCCTGTGATTATGCCTTAGCAAGATCTCTCCACAGCGAGAAAGTCATGCAATCGTGTTACGCATACCAGCCGAGAGCCCGGTATTGGGCTTGTTGGAAGACCTCACCGACATCTTCAACATCAACGGACCCGGTCTGACTACTGTCGCCAGGAACAGCATTGTTTGGGGCAGTCAAGTCTGGCTTCTCGGACAGATTCGGGCCTGAGCTTGTTTCGTAGGAGGAGGGCATTGTGGCGGACGTTTGTCCTGCGAGGATTCTGTTGATCGGACAGTTTGCAGGCCAAGTAGCGCCGATGAACTAGAGAATTGAGTAGCTCGGTATTCAAGCTCAAATGCGCAATGACTGCACGCTGTCTTACGAGGGATCACGGAAGGGGGCAGAGTGTTTATAGACACCAGGGGTCGGTCAACGACTCCCTATCACAGACTCTTCTTGTCTCCAAATGCCGGGGTTCATGACCAGGGCAAACTACCCCTCAAGCATGCGGAGAACCCTTGAAAATTGGAGGTGTTGGGACATGCAAAGGACGTAGGTATCTGATATCTACATGTTCCACTAAGCGTGGGCCTAGGACACGGCATTCCGTGGCTGTTGGCGAAGCACGCCATCTACCCCAAGGCCTGGCTGCAAGGTTATCAACCGGCCATGAATTCATTGGCAAGTGCAAGATAACGCTAGACAGAGGTGAGTGCAGATCTAGTCCTATTTGCGGGGAAGATTGCTTGGATAACCCCATGGAGATAAAGCCTCCAACACCCACAATAGATAGAGCGGGTTCCACCTCGCGGATTCCCGACACTAGCAGATTTCCGATAGCGATGCCATGCCGTCGAGTGACATCAAGGGTTGGAAGGCTCTCCGGTCTACCGGCGAACCTCCTCAAATAGCCTAACCGGTGCGATGCACAACCCCGAATGCTGGCTAGTAGCTCTAGCAATATCGGCGGAAGGGTTCGTCAAGAATAATGCAGTTTAGAAATATTTGTAGTGCGTGATAATTGAAATTCCATTGAAAACTCTAGTAATGGGCAAGAAACTCAATCGTAACTGACGCCTCTGAAAACATAACTTCCTCCGTTTATGGTGATCTCTTGATTTGCAGCCCAAATTTGGCTGTCTTTCTCCAAGACCTCAACGGCCTGAAAAGCTCGTGGAAGTCTTGAGACATCCCCAGACTCGAAAGAAACCTCCCAGTTTGCGCTAGAAACGTTGCGATCCTCTCGGCGAGCCGAGAATGAGCCGTTGGGGAATTTCTGAATAGCCAAAAACATGCCTCCGACCTTTCCAATAAAAATGTTTCCATCTTCACTCTGAAGAATCCACGATATCTCGCTTGGTGCACTCTTTGATGTGATGTCCCGCCAGACCTCTTCATAGTCCGTCGGCGCACCGCCCTTGTGCGGGCAGGGGGTCGTTCCAATCTCCAAATCGTCTCCGTTGGGTAAATTGTTGGAGTAAGCGTCATCAGGAACGGTGAGGTCAAGCGAATCAATGACGTGCGTCCACCGAAAAGTTGCTGAAGAAAGCCGCAGTCAGTTGCTTGCACACGAGGGACAACAAAGAAGAAAAAATGGTGCGAGTGGTGGCAAACGGGGAGATTGTTTCAACATGATGCGTTCCCCGGCGCGGCTTCATTGTATGGTTTGATCTTCTCTCGTGACTCGTAAGTCGATGAAGTAGCCGCCGACATTGAGGGCGATTGTGTCGGTATCCTCGTATGCTGGTTCAGGAAGCCAGCGGATGCTGATGCGTTTAACAGCTTGAAAAGGCATGTCTTTGGCTTTGAAGGTTTAGGAACAGCGTGGTGTAATATCAAAGGCAAACAGGTTGAAAAAATGAAGTCATGGAGAATCAGGTTTGATGAAGCTTCTTCTCCGACTTATGCTCGGAAAATGAGTCTAAGCTGTGTATTTCAAGTGCAATAGAGGAACGCCGAGATGCTTGCGATGCGTTTCAGCCGGTGTGGAATGTACCGCAATCAATCGACAAAATTCCAGTGAAGTTCCTCAAAGGTTTGTAACATCCTCTGATTCACACATTAGAAGATGCTTTGAGAGAGAAAACTATCGGCTCACTGACTTGGATGATAGTGCTGTTCAATACCTTGAGCAGAAGCTGGCCGAACTCGAAACCCTTGCTACCACAAGAGAGGATGTTACGAATGCGGCGTTGCCGACACAAGACGACTTGAATATCAACGCCGTAGAAAAGGATATCCTCCAAATCGCTGGCATATCTGTTATGCTTTCTTTGTCAGCAAGTGGCTTCGAATGCAGTGACAAAATTCAGCATAAGGCGAAGCTCTTTTACGGTTCTGAAAGACCTCCACTCAAAATTCCAATAGGTGGTATCTATCACGAGCTCAGCCTAAGAACGGCCGGGCATGCATACGCATCTCAATTTTTCCAATTAACGCTCGAAGAATACCTCAACATGTGGCAAAACGGCTTTTTGAGAATTACAAAATGGACATCCTGCCTAGATTCCCCTGCTGTGAAGAGAACGAAATTGGTAAATATTTCAACTTATTCTACGAGCAGGAACTGTCCAAAACCACCAACGAAAAACTGGCAGACATCGCAGATTTTGTAGTTCCCATGATGCTGGCTATATGCTCACTGACGTCCAGAAACAGCAGCTTCGAAAAGGTTGCTGCCCTGTGCGAGTCTCTACAATCCGATGCTTTGCGTCATGCAGAGCGAATTTTGCAGCGTGCATCCATCCAGTCATTGAAATGTCTGCTTCTCCATCATTCAACTCGCGCTGTTACTCCCGCATACCGCTAACTTATGGCATTCGACCGGGGAAGCTATGCGGATAGCAGTGAGCCTGGGACTACACCAGGAGCCTGATGACCGAATGATGAGGGACCACAAACTCTGCGAAGAGCGACGCAAGCTCTTTTGGGTTGTAGGTGTAGTATGACATATAATTCGGGAACAAGTTCTAACATCTAAATCAGGTTTACCAGCTTGATAGGATCGTTTCCATATCTGCGGGATGTCCTGTCGCACTAAGTGACGAACACATCACAACCCAGCTTCCGTATGGAGGGGGCAGTCCATTCCATGGTGATTCAGATAACAATCCCTCCGACATCATTCAGAACCTCACGAAAAGACGGTTTCTCATGAAAACGCGTGCCTGCGTCTTACAGTCGGAAATACACGCCACCCAATTCTTCGATCAAGCCCTTCCAGACTACGTCAAGGACCACGCCGACTGGATTAGTAAAACCAACGAAGCCGTTCGAAGGCTCGCAAGCGAAGCCAAGCCTGGATCTTTGGTTGATCCATGGCTAACTTCAGCGCCTTATCAATGTCGCGTTCTACTCCATCGGCCATGTTCCAGAAACATTGTGGTGTCTGACGAGTCGTTACTGGCCGTTGTAATTGCAGCGACCAATTTGATTGCTCTCGACATTAATGTCGCTAAAGCAGGGGGGCTCGTGATGGCATTCGAAATTGGCAATCGGGATTTTCAGGCCGGCATGGTTTTGCTTTACGCTCTCCGGAACCACCCTGCAAAGCTGGAGGAAGCTTCGCTTACGGTTGCAGCGGGGAGAGCGCTTTCAGATCTTGTGCAACTATTCTTACGTACTTTATGTGTTTGTCTTTCCACTTCCGGGACGGAGCCTGACATGGGCCAGAATCTGTTGTCCTCGAGATGGCCACCATTGGCAGACACTGCTGCATATATCAACGAGCTAGTCAATACGAATCTCCGCAATCCCCTCGGTCACAGTGGTAGCGCTTACGACATGAATGTCCTCGAGGAGCTAGACTGTCTCGTCACCCAACGACGAATCCACAGCATTCGCCATCGCAACACCGAAAGATACTGGTCAGCAGATGGGTGAAGGTCTGTTCGAGGACGACAACTGGTGGCGGGACTTCATCAACGATGATTTAGTTACGAACGACAGTCCATTTTCACTGATTTCACCAGATGCCGCACAGAGTGCAGTTCCCATCCTCCCACACGAGAGAATTCAACATCCGCCCGACCCCAGACAAGATCTTTCAGATCTAGAGAAGCAACTACGACCAGTTATCGACGCTCTACCTTCATGTAGCTTTTGTAGAGACCGACGGATCAAATGTCGTCTCCAATTACCAGCGTGCAAGGAATGCCATCGCACTTCACGTAACTGCGTGGTATGTGACCCATCGCTGGGGAGCAATGTACCGTCGAAGTATGTTCGAAAAGGATTTTCTTGGATCTTGCCGGATTGCTAATGATGAAGTTTGATAGGCGCATACACTCTCTCCTGGAACAAATCCGACATAAAGCTTCAACTAGTTCGCCAGCTCCTACACTCCGAACGAATGAAGAACATGTGCAAAGACGTACAATGGGTGTCCTGCTGACAGTGAGACCTGGCCCGCAGGAGGAGCTGCTATGTGGTGATTCGCAACGCAAGTACGGCGATTCGTTCTTTGGGACGTCGAATGCTTTCGGTTGCCTTCGAAACTTACTTCAGAAGTGCTCATTCACAATTCCCGAGACTCTGAGAACTGCCACCAAATGGAATTGCCACATCGTTTCGCCAATGAGATCGCCTTGGAACGGCGAGATCACTAAGAAGTTAGCTGGAGGTCTTTCTCAACTGTTCAACCGATCTGCGAATGCTTTCTTTCCCGTGTTGGAATCTTCAACCCTTGACCGCATTCTAAATGGATCCAAGTACAGATGCTGAGTTACTCTATCTGGTGGTGGCAATAGCATCTTCGGTTGGCACAAAGAGCGACCCTAGGCTGGTTGTATGGGCGGAGTCATCATTCGCAAAGGCTATTGAAGTCTTACACACTGACTGCGACCACGGCTCTCACCCATCAAATGTTCTCCTCTTTGAAAGGATCTTGCTAATTTGCATCCATCTCCTCCTAAGTTCACAGGCAGGTGGCATTTGGCGACATCTGGGTTTCGCAATCAGACACTACCTGGACCTTTCCCATCGTCCCTCTACGGAGAAGTTGGACGAGGGTCATGATTGGTTTTGCACTCTAACGAGGACATTGTATTGTCTAGAAAGGTATGCCACCAAGTTTTCCAGCCTACATCTGATAAGACATTTGATGTTGCCTTAGTCAAGTTTCCATCGCCTTCGGACGACCCAGCCTCCTGGCCATCGGCGATGGGCTTCGCAAGGTGAGTACAATGCCGTTCAAGTGAATTCATGATCTCGTCTGACCTTCTTTTAGGAGCTTACCAATCAAACTACTGGCACGATCAGAGAGCAGATTTCCGTATCGTCGTATTTGATTGCGTTTCTAAAGATGAAAATTCACAACACTCTTTTAGCAAATGATGCGAACAGCTTGAAAGTGAAAAGAGACGCTCTTCAAGGAGCCTGTCAAGAGCATCGTCGGGTCCTAGACGAGTGGTTCGTGCGTTGGAAAGAAAGAATGAACTCCGTTCCAGAGGTGGCAAAAGAGTCCTATGCCGGATTGATTTCTTGGATCGATTTCAGTTACCACCATGGAATATTCATCATATCCCTCCTGTGGCCCACTGCAGGAGGAGATGCTGCTTGTATCTGCAACGCTTTGTCCGATGCGGGCTTGCAACTTACGAGGCAACAGCAGTTGTTCGGACAGTTATTTTCGGTTGCCCAGGATGACGCACCCATCCTGGTCTTTCCGATTAACTGGGCAATATCTCACACAATCTTTCAGGTGGGATTGTCCACCATCGATAGTAACTCCAAGTCATCTACCCAGGAGGAAACGGGCGCTAGGTCAACAGCACTTGAACGCTGTTTATCTCTGGTTTTGCAACTTGAAGCTGACTCAACGAATCTTCTAATGGGGCAGTCCGTCGTACTTCGAGAGTTGATTTCTAATTAGCTTAGGAAAAGAAGCGCAGATGGCCTTGGATACCATTCTTATCATTTTCAAGAAATCTAGTTAGGCTGGGCTGTAGTAACCATCCAAGCCAGTCGAATGCAAACAAATATCGAATAATGCGACTCAAAAGACCGTCGAACACAGTTCTGGAAACGTGAATCGTATTCCATGGCCGGGATCCAACGTGATTTCGGCTAAGTCTGGCTGCTACTCTCTTAGAAAAGGCCCAATCTTGACAACGGGGAACTGTCCCCGCTGGCGTATCCACCATCGGAAGGGCACCGTGGGTTTAAGAAAATTCTGCACCGAGCCATCTCTTCTACCAATTGTTCACACAGATTCCCAGTAATTACTCCGATATGGTGTAGTGGCCAACATGATGCCCTCTCATCTTCGAGAGGCAGGCATAGCCCCGAGTTCGATTCTCGGTTTCGGAACATTCTACAACTTTTTGCCTCTGTTCTTTTCCATTCCATAATACGAAGCGACACGGTGCTTCACGCTCTTCTCATTCGCATGAATCGTTGGCCATGCTAATGAGTTGTGCAATATGAATCTTCTTAGACTTTTCGTTCGTCGCAAGTAATCGAATGAGAGAGTTATGAGATACTAGAATCAAGCCACAGCAATTGAAAGGAGACTAGTGAGCTGATCGATTCATCCGAAACGCCTCAGCTAGCCACATTGCTGTGTAGCGTCCACGCCTCCGTCGTCATTGCAAATGTCTCAAAGCAACCTGGCGTGTCTGTGTGAATGGTCAATACCACCACGGCATTGGCCGTAGGGGCATGCTCTCGCCACGCAGAGTCATCCTCAGCCGTAACCAAAGACTTCCCACACCTTCACGGACACCTGCCAGCCGCGAAGTCTATTACAAATACCTCGCTCTCCAAGTTGACATCAGCGTTTCGAGGAAATTTGCAGTCAATAATCATTCGAGTCTATTAACCTGGCATACTTGGCCATCGGTCGGTTTCTAATCCACCTCGAAAGCCTGAAACGTTGAAGCAATGGCGACAAAGTCAGTATCGCCTGCTCCCAGTGTTTTCGCAACCTTCATCCGCGGAGGCACCAGCAAAGCAGTTTTCTTTCACGACAAGGACATTCCACCGCCTGGCGCAGCGCGTGACAAATTTCTGATTCGCATTATGGGCTCGCCAGACCCTGCCCAGATCGACGGCATGGGTGGTGGGCGTGTTGTCACCTCAAAGGTTGCCATCATTCGACTATCCAAGCGACCCGACGCCGATATCGATTACATCTTTGCCCAAATCAGTCTCGGGGAGGCAACAGTCTCGTATGATGCAAACTGCGGCAATATTTCTTCTGGTGTTGGGCCGTTCGCGATCAACGAAGGCCTGGTCAAAAGCTCAACATGGTGCGATGAGAAAAGAGTTGTGAAGATTTACAACACGGGAACGGATGCTCTGCTGGTTGCCCATGTCCCTGTTGATCCAGCAACTGGACGTGCTTTGGAGAAGGGAAATTATGCTATCTCCGGCTGTCAAGGTATGGGTGCGCCTATTCTGATGGACTACTCCCAGGTAAGTCTGACCTCCAATTTCGTACGCGACAGAAATGGAACGCAGAAAGTAGACCGCCTTGCCCAAGAGGATGCTCCCGACTGGCAATGCAATTGATTGCCTCGATTGTACGTTCGGAACCGTTGACGCCACATTTTGTGAAGTTGGGAACCCAATCGCCTTCGTCACCGCAGGAAGCGTGGGTATTGCAGGGGATGAACCAGTCGACAGTATCGACTCTGATAGAGAGCTTGTGAAACGCGTTCGGGAAATCCGCGGGAGAATTTCCCAGAAGTCGGGTAGGTGCAAGGAGTGGGAGAATGTTGATGAACAGTCTCCTATGTTGCCAATGGTAGCTGTGGTGTCTAAGCCGACATCGTCTGAGGGCCACATTCAGGCACGCCTCTTTCTCGACAATCACTGTCATCCGAGCATGGCAGGCACAGGAGGTGTATGCACAAGTGCTGCCAGTCGTATCAAGGGGTCCGTCGTTAACCAACTTCTAGCCCCCGAGACGCTGATAGAAGATGAGTTCGTCATTCAGCACCCGGCAGGACATCTCCCAATCTCTGTCAAGACTGATGACTGCGAAGGCTACAGTGGTACACCGACTTTTCACAGACTGGGCTTCACGCGCACTGCAAGATACATCTTTCAGGGAAATTTATTCATTCCCTCAGGTTTGGAGTAGAGGCTAAAAGCTCTATACATGTAAAGTAATGATGTGCTTCCGGGGCGTTTTCATAGCTTAAGCGCTTAGCTAAGTTGAAATCACGATGAACAATGGACTCTTGCCAGCATATTTAAATGGGATGTGACACCCGATATTAGTGCAGCACCTTTCTCGTCTTGTGTCACACTCGAAGGAACAGCGCCATCGCCTAAGCTGTAAGTAAGCGCGATCCCTGAACAATGCCTCCGCGTCACTCCGCCTAAATACAGTAGTGCTTACTCGTCAATCTCACCGATATATAGAGAGCGACTGGCCCAAGGTCCTTGATGCATGATTTTACGAAACTTGATGTCCGAGCATTCCGACACACGCTCATGATGCTGCTGTACCGCACCGCAATGCTGCTCTGGGTTCTCAATGCCCTGGCGCCGGGTGTTTCCGCGTCGCCCAAGAAGCCATGTCCAATTGACAAGCGATCGGCCCAAGAAGTTGTGCAGAAGCTCGGCCTCATTCCGAATGAAGAGAAGGGCTACTATATCCAGACGTTCCAGGATCCCGATACGGACAGCGGCAACCGCTCAGTCAGCACAGCGATTTACTACCTTCTGGAGGGGTCCGTTGGACCTTCGATCTGGCACCGCGTTGATGCAGCAGAAGCCTGGCACCATTATGCAGGAGCTCCTCTCACTTTGTCCCTGTCATACGATGATGGGAACCCGGTAAAAGAGATAGTGCTCGGTCCTGACGTCTTCGACAACCAACAGCCCCAGTACGTCATTGCAAAGGATCAATGGCAAAGGGCAACCAGTCATGGAAGCTGGACTCTTGTGGGAACAACTGGTAAACTTTCCTTTCCGCGTATGAAACCTCAGATTCTAATCTAGAGAAGTTGCTCCTGGGTTTGTCCCCGATGGAGTTGAACTCGCAGACCCTGATTGGATGCCAAATGGAGCCTGATTTATTTATTATGTACATTTCATGTTGGACAAATATCAATTATTCATCAGTCAATATGTCAACATTCTTTTGTATTGGTGACAGTCTTAGCGCAATGATTATCGAAGTCTAGGTACAAAAGCATCATGAAAACATCTAGCTTGACGTTGACCTCTATATCTCGTCGTTTTTCTTGATGCTCAAAACAGGTTCAGAGAAATCTACCTCACACTGTCCAGGCAAAGCAACTCCGTATGAGTCGTATTCCAACTGTCCTGTTGTCTCATTAACGGCTACCCATCTCCTGTTGAGAAGGTCTCCGTCCTGGGCCCTGTCGTTGAAGTTTTGTGGGGCAAACACAATGCTGCTAACAGCTTCACTGTAAAGAGTGACAGGAATGTCCTCAGCTCTGGTAAAGTGATGCATTCCCAAGTTGAACCATAAGACAATGTCCTCGTTGTCAGTGCCCTCGCCATCGAAGAACTTGAGGAAGTCCTGCTGAGGCTTCATGGGAAGGTTGACGTTCGCGTGGCTGTTTGCGTATGGCTCGTTGTCATGCTGGCGAGAGAGTGCGAGATGTGACTTGGCAAATGGTGTTTGGTGCTTGGTCCAAGGCGAGTTCAGCGGGGTAAGGTGGATGTTGGACTTGCCTGGCACCACGCGGTAGCCACGCTTCTCGCCCCATGCGTTGGTGGCGTTGGGGTTGACAATGCAGTACATGGCAGCATTATTCGGCTGCCAGTTGAACTGCTGCTCCTCAGTCATGGTGGACTTCTCCAACTCCATCTGCTCGAAAGATCCGAGCTCGGGATACCAAGGCTGAGTCTGATTGACAACGACGAGCTGGCTGACTTCGAGGCTGTTCTTGGTGTCAAGAATGTCAAAGTCGGCCTTGTAGGTGAGAATGTGGTCGTGGAGTGACCCCATAGTTGCCTCCTGAATTCTGGGACCGAAGTTACCCTGGTCTGCGTAGTAGAATGACGACTGCAGGAATCCTGAAGCACGGACAGTGACTTCCAGAGAGCCATCTACATGAAATGAGTAGTCAAACATGTAGTCGTAGTTACCGACAGTCGCGACGGATCTCATCGTCAGCGCGGACGCCTTGACGGTCCCGAGATAGCTGAACCCGTAGTCGTTGCTGCTTCCGTACCGATGGCGAGAGACCGGATATCCGGGATCAGCCTCGAAGATGCAAATGGCGTCCGTGTTCACAACCGAAGAGTTGCCCTCGTGATATGTGACGTTCCAGAAAGTGCTGCCAAAAGGACAGTCGTATCCTTCCACAAGGGTGCCAAGGTCTGTACCAAGGCTGTAGTAGGTATCGTGGTACACAGTTCCGGCAGCCTTGGGAGTGATTCCGGCATATTGAGCAGCTGCCTCTTGAAGAGAGAGCTCGTAGATGACGCGCTCACCCTTGAACTTAATGTCATAGTACATCAGCCCAAGAGTTCTCGAGTAGGATGTGTAGAATGACCACCCCATGTACTCGATGTACTTCTCTTGCTCGTCGACTTTGTAGCGCTTGCCACCAACCTCAAGACTCTGAGGCGCGAGCTTGTCCTCGAGATCTCTGACGCCCATGTCCGGCTTGTGGTCTAGAAGACCCCAATCAGGAGTTTTTGTTTGCTTGAATGTCTCCTTCAACTCGCCTGCATCCCAAGCAGCCCTGAAGTCGGCAACAGTGGCAAAGAGCTTCTCGTTTGTGACAATGCCTTTCAACTTGTAGAGAGAGGAGTCCGTGCCAGTAACGTCGAGCATGACGAAGAAGTCCAAAGGAGTGAGGTACGTGGCAGTGTTGGGATATCTGAACATGACTGTGCGAAAGGCTTGAGTGCCATCATATGACAACGGCGTTCCGCTTGTGGAAGTGAGAGTTGTGCGGTTATCAGAGGAGCCATAGTAAACTCCATCAATGAGTTGGGAAGTAATATCCGAGATATTGCTCATGACAGATATCAAGAGCGGCTCCGACGCTGCCGTGCGAGCGTTGTCAAAGTAGCGACTGTTGTAAGGAATCTTGCCCCCACTTCCGCCGTTGAAGATGTAGTCGAGCTTTTGGATCTTGGTAGTATTGCTGACCGGGAGCGGCCCAACCATGTACTCTTGCGAATCTGGCTCTGTTTTCCCGCCCGCGAAGATGACGACGCGAGCATATTTTGGCGGAGACTGAGCTGTGCCACTGAGATATGGCAGGACGTCCGACTTGTTGGTGTGAAGAGTGTCGATCCAGTAGACATAGTTGTCAGTGATATTTGCAACACTAGGGTCCGTGAGATTCAGGCCCGTGGCTGGGTCATGAAGGAGGTTCCAGACAGCCAGATTGTCTTCAGGCGAGATTGGGGACCAGACGTTAGTCTTCGGTGCCTTGACCTTGGGTGCCGATTCGTTGACATTGCAGGTAGTGATATTGGCTGCTCGCTTGAACTGTCTACTTGGCCCAGGAGAGGCTGTTGCTGGCAGAACATCCAAAGCCAGGAGGCTCAGCGCAAGTTGCTTGAAGACCATTGTAATGGCAAAGTTGCGCGAGCTTTTTCGTCACGCCGAGGTTGGTATACGTACTAGAGAGGACCGGGGAACTGAACGAGAGATGGTAGCTTTTATGAACGATTGTGGTCCGAAGTCGCAATGCCCTTCAGAAGACACGGCTAAGAGATCTGTCGTTACCGATAGTAAGTATTGACGAGAGAAATGATGCCAAGCTTCTAGACTTAATTACGGAAGTTTTGCCGGTCCATGCCCTTGGGACGGACTTCACCAGTCGCCCGGGCCGGGTCAAGATACGTGGCTTGGCGGAATGTCTACGAGGAACCGTTAGGAAAGTTCGTGTCGTTGAGCCCATCGTCCTTGCAAAGTCCATGTAGATCCAAAGTGCGGTATCTAATCTAATCTGCATGCCAAGAGTTCTGATGGACATATCGCTGCTGTCTTGCATTATCAGACTGCAACCACGGATAGTAAGACGCACATAATCCTGCCATCTGATCTCTTATCGGCGCAGCCAGCGTCTTCGGAATCACATCGAGGAGTGTTTCTCATACGTAATTGCTTGAGATGACGATTTGGAGAGTACTTCGCGGGAGAGATATTCGATGTTCGACAGGCTGTACCCAGTTGTTAATCCTGAACCTGGCAATAGTTCTCCCCGTGTTGGCAGTGCGGGGTTGAAGGCCGGAGACGTCGGGGCTTATCAGTGTAACCTCCCGATGCTCGCGAATTCTCGACCTTGTCGTCCTCGCTCCCTCTACCTGACTTTCGTTCATGATGACAGCGCTGTTCATCCGATCCATGCTAAGAAGATGACGGAAAATCTGAGGGTGACTACGCAATCAGCGGCAAATGGTTCGCCAGCATTGATATGTCCAGGGTAGGTAAGATCTCAAGAATGACAGCCGTCGGAACATGGGGTGACCAGGGCCGACAGTGTTTTTCGGACAAGGGTCCGCTATCGCCCGAGCATCGGCCACGGCCCCCGATGGCGGCTCTGATAAGGACGGTAGAAGCTGGTAAATAGAGACGACGAGCGTTCCGCGGGTTCCATCATCGTCATTCACATATGTTTGCTATCGGGGTAAGGATGGAAGTGGCCTAGGCCCGGATCAGAGGTCCAGTGCTCGCGGCATGCAACTGCACCTCGAACACCTCCTTATGCTAGCTTCGGCATCATTCGAGACCTTCATGCAAGCTCTTCTAGCGGCCAACACTCATATGAGGACTTGATAGGGCTGGAATGGATGGAAGGCATCGCCAAACGGACGACGAATGACTGTGTCATTGACGCAATTAGTTCAATTGAGCAGTCGAACAAACGTCTTTGGCTTTTTAGTCAATGTTCGAATTTAGTTCTCCTGAGTAGAGCAGTCGTGAAATGACTGTTGCAGACTGCCCCATTCCAGGCAGCAGCAAGGCTGCTGGGCCGCAAGGGCGGCACTGACGAGCGCATTGGCAAGAATCCAGTGTTTGTATGTTAACAACACTATCCTTATTCGACGTCAATATCGCCTAGAGCTCGCCTAAAATCTCACGCTACTGTTAGTCGCAGATCGTCTATGTTGAGTCACCTTTCGAACTACAGCGATATAAAAGCTCCGAAATCATTCCTGAAGGAAATCATTTGGTTTCTTTAGACCACTTCACATGGAGCGACAGCATGGTCAAAACACAAGGTCAGACGTCACGCATCGTCGTACGCGGAGCGCCGAGCAATGGATACCTGCGATGCCTGCCCTCAGAGCTCATTGCGAGAATAATCCAGAACCTCGACCTCAAATCGATTAAAAGATTCCGCCTCGCCAATCGCTTCACCGCTGCACAATGTCTGATACCGCCATTCTTGCGCTTTTACTCCTATCAGTCTGCAAGCTTGACGCCCATGAGCCTAGAGCATCTTGTCGAACGGACGTCCAGCAAGATCGTCTCTCGAGCTGTCAAACATATCACAGTCCATGCCACAAAGTTCGCTGCAATGGATTCTGGCAATGACGACGAAAGGCTTGTTGCTGAGCTCGCCACGGCTTTGGGGAACGTGGGCACTTTGCGCTGCCTAGAGATCAGCCCCCAAGAGAGAAAATGCGGAACGAAGAAACGACGCCCAAAGGGGCAACCGACGGATGCTCGGGAGTTTCAATCGGAAACTACGCGGGCTGGGGCGGGTCTTACAATCGTCATGTCTGCGGTTGCCCGCAGCGGTGTATCCATCAACGAGCTGAAAGTCTTTTGCTCACCGGTGTCGTACGGGAGTGTGGTGCAGACTGTTTTCCTGACCAATCTTCTGCCAAAGCTAAGGGAAAAAAACTCGAAATTCGAAGCGGCCGTCAAAGACGTGGAGAAATTGTCAATCAGCCTGGGTACAAGGAGGAACCCCAAGGAGGTCCCGTTCCGACTGGGAAGTTACCCAGTCATTCCATACTTGAGTGCTACCGACCGCAGGGCTCTTGCCAAAGAGAACTTTCCTGGCCTCGCTGGATTGCTTGGGTACATGAAAAATCTCAAAGTTCTTGAGATACATCTTCACAGCACTCTTAAGGGGAAGACATTTGCGTACAGCGAGATGTTTGACTTGGTTGCAGACCAAGTAAAGTTGCCGAAGCTGAGGCAGCTGACCCTCGACATGGTTCCAGTCAATGAAGCGTCTTTTCTCGTGTTTTTGGCCAACAGTCCAGACATCGAGGACCTGAGCTTGCGGTTCGTGCATATCAAACAGGGCTCATGGGAATCACTTTTGAGTAAAATTGCCAACCCTTTGACAAAACTGCAGCTCGATTGCATTTCGGATGGTCCGCGGGACAGCATCAACCTCTGGCCAGATGGCCTGCCGGGCATGCAGGAGAAGGATTCAGACGTTTCCCATGGCGATGAAGAGCATGAGGATGCCTCGTCTCTCGACAGTGCTAAGAATCTATACAAGAGAGACTTCAACACCGAGGAAATACGACAAGGCCTCGTTCTCAGGTAGTTCACTGGCAGAACCTGATACTGGTATAAGATATAAAGCGAATAATAACACAATGCATGACTACCAACTGAATCTGGCGTGTGTCAGAGCCTTGAGGAACATATGGCGTATGAAAATGAACTTGACCACCAAGGACTGCATTGGCAATAAGGGCTTGTTATATCAAGCGAGGTCTAGGTACGTCGGCCTGATAGGCTTTATTCTATGCTTACGGGCGTTGGCTTGATGTTGAGAATTTCAAACCAACTCCTCCCCTCTATTGTATGTGGCACCGTGAACACGCCAAGACGTTTTCTCACAGGCTGTCCAGATTCGGGATTACAAATTTCAGAGAGAACAAGTCCACCATCCATCCCCTGGCCCTCGCCAGAGACGTCATCTGCTGGAGGATCACGTCCATCGAAGAAGGCCTTCACGCTGCCGAGGAGCAGGACCACCAGGTCCAAATGCTGCTTTGCGCGTGAACGAGAGAGGTATAACTCAGCCAGCCTGTCGCAATCTGGTCGGAATTCTGCACCGGGCAAGGGCTCAGAGTCGAGCCGGTAAAGTCCTATGTGCTTTGTCGACATATTGAACGATAGTATCTTCGTGTCTTCATGACTAGTTTCTGTTACATACTCCGAGTCCAGCTCCACGGGCATGATCTTTCCCTGCAAGTGAAGCAGATGAGGCCTGAACACTTCGTCGGAAGGCAAGGGCATGTCTGTGGAATATGATGGGGATTCAGTGACATGATGCCGAATCGTCGTGTTGCGCGAAACTAGTTCCACACTGTTGAATTTGAAATCTTTGTCCGGGCTTAGAGCCCCGGCCGAGCTCGGCCAGCAGATGTCTTTCGCAGTCAACAGTTTCTCACCCTTGCTGAACTGCATGCTTGTCCACGACCACGACGGAGCGTAGTAAGGTATGGGTCTCATTGGAGAGTAGTCCGCTGGCCTCTTTGGCGAATACCTATGTTGTATGGGCCATCCGCTGTCATCATGAAGGCGACCGACGCTCCAAAGAAGGTCGTACGGTAATTTGGTCGTGTTGTCTTCGGACATTGAGATACCAGCAACCCAATGAACGCGCGACTTCGGATCCTCTGCTTCGGCAGATAATTGCGAAAGATGACGGAAGAAAGCGCTTAACGTCAACTGCCTGTCGTCTCTCTTATAAGGCAGGTGCATGATACCGCGGAAAACCTCATCAACCATCAGGCCATTCAACTTCAAGTGCCCTGGGGTTTTATCCCAGGTACATTGCATCTTTCTATCCCGTTGATGATTGTGGGTTTCCACCATACACTCGCAACGCTGTTCTTCATGACACTCCCACACCATCTCAGAGTTTCGAAGATGGAGAACTTTCGGGGACAGGGCGATGCCTTGAAAGGAAGAGTCGTTGCCAAATATCGAAATCATCTCATCTCGAGTTCGACGACCGTAGTAATGGCGCTCCTCCCTGAGAAGTTGGTGAGCATGATACATGGAGTCTCGAGCATATATGGTGTAGTCGCGGCCGCGGTGGTTTACCGAGATCGGGAAGCACTCGGGTGTCTTCTTGGGGTCCACATCGCCTGAGATGACTGTCCGAGGGCCAAAGCTGCTATGGCGAAGATCCTTGAGGCCAGTGATGGCAATGGTGAGAAAAGACCCGCGAAAGATCATGTCCTCTCGATAAATGTGCCAGGAGCCGTCATCGTCATCGTCCTGCAACACGCAAAAGTCTTTGACCCAGACGTAGCTTACGCCCTGTTCAAGAGCCACGATAAGGGTTTCCTGGATCGCCTTGGGGATCTGCCACCATTGGATCTTCTGCTTTCTCTCCTCCAGGTTCTCCCGCCGCGTCGGTGCCAGGGGTGATTCCAATTGCTCAACACAAGAGTGCACCACTGCTGCATAAGGCTTCGTGTCCAAGGATGCGTCGACTAGTTTCACTCCCATTCGAGGATTCTTTCCGAGATCCAAGAGTCTCTTTGGCGCCATCGCCGTGTCATATTTACCACCGCAAAATGGCTTGCTGCAACGCTCGTGCTGTGAGAGACAGGATGAAAGCCATCCCTTGACGACCTTTTGTCGCCGGTTGGAGTGAAGCACAGGAGCGACTTCATATGCAGCTTTGAAAATTGGCCAGGGAGATGGTTTATCTGGGTTTAATGTTATCAATATGCTGTTTCGGTCAAGCTGTCAGAACATCGCTCACCTGGCTTGACGAAAAGGTCGCATCGACCCCGAAGAATCGGCTGCGAAAAGTCTATCATACCATCGGGCCCTCGGACAGCCTCGGAGACAAAAGTTACCATGAGGACTTTGTGAAAGTAGATCGAGATCCTCGTCTCTTGATCCCAGTCTGGGTCGACTCTCCTGATCTTGTCAAGCCCAAATCGTTGATAAGCTTGGTAGATGATGTAGCAAAAGTGGCAGCCAGCCTTACTCGATCGCTTAACGATCGCAGCCCATACACGGAACCAATGCTTAGCGGCTTCGGGTTTGAAGCCGGGGTAGTCATCTTGAAGATTGGGGAACTGGTTCGGGTCTAGGTCGTGACATACGATGCATGGGGGTTTCGACGGCACAAGCGCCCGGCTTGAGTCCTGGATACCCGCCATAGTCCCAAGAAGCTTGCCCAAGAAATTCCTTGTTTCGGCAAGAGATCACAGTGGGTATTGGCACCTTGTGATGTTGGTGAGGCCTCGGTCGGTGTGATGGTCGAATGCCAAAACAGGACAGGCAGTAAAGATGAAAGGAGGAGCCAATGAGGTAATCAAATGATGCAGGTTAGATCAGTCGGGCCCACCCTCACCGCTGTCATCTATGCCCGCTTATGTAATGTCACATCCGGATCATGTTATGGAGATTGATGCCCGTGGTCGTCTTCACCGATCATGTATGTTCTGAGATGTTTGTAGATTGCTTTAATCAACTTTTGATTTGTCTATTCCTTGCGGGTATCTGGTTTGGAACTATCTGGTCTATGCAAAACAGCGCTATTCTATCGTAAATGGCACCATATTAAATCCCTTCTCTGGCGCGGACGCTTTCAACGCAATCCTGCCATCTGATGACCTTCATGTAGATGCACTCTATGATGGCAATCAGCACCATACCGCCGCCGAGACCGATCCAGGCACCGTCGAGCTCCATCGCAGGGGATCCCAGCTCGAGCCATACCGCCAGGGGCACAGCCCCGATGTAGTTGACGGCGAAGACAACACAGGCCGCAACAGACTGTCGGCCAAGACCGCGTAGGACGCCGTTGCATCCGCAGATGATTGAGTCGATGAGTTGGAAGGCGCCGACGGCGAGCATGGACTTTGTGGCCAGCTCCTGGACGGCGGCGTCTTCGGAAAAGACGAGGCCGAGTTGGTTTCGGAAGAGGAAGAGGACGACGCCGTCGATCATGCCGACGATGGTGAAGACGGCAGCGTAGAGGCTGCTGGCCCGGCGGGCGATGGAAACGTGACCGGCGCCGATGAGGTGGCCTATCCTAGTCGAGATGGCGACGGAGATTGAGAAGGGGATGTGCCACATGACGACCGAGATCGTGGTCAAGATCGTTTGAGCGGCGAGATGTTCGGTGCTTAGGTATGAAGTGCTGAGGGTCAAGATCTCAAAAGCAGCCCATTCGCCGACGTTGACCAGCGAGCCTGCGATTGACAGCTTGACGGGCGTGCCCCATTCCTGGAAAGCTTTTCGAGAGAAGCCGCCCCAACATTGGTGAGACCATTGGCCGAAGAAGACGATGTACATGAGCAGGAGGATAGGCCGGAGGTCGTTGGCAAGGGCCTGGCCGAGAGCGGCACCTTCGAGGCCCATATCCAGCTTGAAGGCGAAGAGCCAGCTGAGTAGGGCGTTGACCGGGGCGCAGATGATGAGAACGATCATAGCACTCTTGAAGTCGCCTTGGGCCTGTAGAAAGCGCTTCAGAGCCTCGAACGCGGCGTATCCGGGAATTCCGATCAAGCTGACTCGCAGGAATGAACCGGCCTTGATAGCCAAATGATGCTGCTTGACGAATGCCGAGAGGATGCTTGGAGAAAATATCCAAAAAGCGCCAATGGGAATGGTGGCGATGGCCATCAGGATGAGCATGCGTTGGACATGAAGTCCGACAGCAGTGAGGCGCCCGGAACCGTGGGCTTGGGCGCAGAGAGTGTCGAGAGCGGTGGCCATACCCTCGTAGATGGCCAATCCGATGATGTTCATTGTTGTCAGACCAATACTCGCGGCGGCGAGGTCATCGGCGCTAAGATGACCTGCCACGAAGGTGGTGATGACCGTGAAGGAGTACTGAAGCAGATACGTGGCGATGAGCGGCAGCGAGTACTGACACAGCAGCCGTGACTCGGTCAACCAGCTGCTGGTGACGGGCTCCGACTTGGGGATCGGCTGGTCCGCCAGCAGCGGCGTTGTCTCGCCGGTCCGGTACTCGTCCTCATCGCGGTCGCAGTCGCGGTCGCGGTCGCGGTCGCGATCACGGTGGTCCATGACGGGCGACCCGATTAGCAGCACCGTAATAGGGCGGCAGACGGGCGTGGGGTAACGGAGCGGATCGGAGGTAAGAAGATTGGTGGAAAAGAAAAGGGACGTGGCTGGCTTGACTGGGATTGAAGAGCAAAGGGGGACAGACGAGCAACGCAGCTGAATTTAGGTTGATGGACGGCTAAACCGCTACACGCATGTGCTTAACTCTAGGAGACGGTGTGCTGGTACATGTGGTCGACGTCGCCGGGAGGGTAAATCCGTGCGAATTGAAGGGAGAGAAGATGTGTTTGATGGGGACAAATTGAGAAACAGAGTTCCGGTCACAGCGGCTGATGAAGCCGGACGAGAAAAAGTTTTGCTCACAGCTGTGAACGGACCGGGTCTGTGGGGTCTCCCATCTCCACTAAAAACGCCTCAGATGCTGTGTGCCACAACGCCATGCATTCCGAGAGGGATTCCGAACCCGACTGACTGGTGGACGCATCATGGTCGCTGCGTCAGAGATGGAATGTGAGGGGGGCATGTTATGTAAGATATTGTGAGGAATACATCGAATAGTGTAGCAAAAATTGCGATGAAGACTCGTTGAGAGCGATTCCGAGTGAGTAGAGAGACTCACGCCAAGACGGGTATTGAAGCTCCCATGCTTATTGACATGGTGCTGTATCAACGTCACAACATCATGAATCTGAGAACCACTGACCACCGCTCAGCGCAGGCAACACCTCATTACTCTTTCCATGAGGATGAGGTAAGAGGTTCCGGGGGTTGGAGCTCAGTTTTACTAAGTACACCGCGATGAGACCAATCACCGAAGACCGAGAAGTTGCAAAGACCCTGAATGACTAGATATCTTGTAAATGGAGTATAAGGCGACTCATCAATCACATGATTATCAGTAAAATCTGGTGTCAATTGCTCACTGCGCCTAGATAACAGTAAAACACAGCGAAATACTGGGCTTACAACGCTAAAGGCATTTCACATTGGAAGTGACATACAAAGAACCCCCTCCATTACACTAAAAGCTGTTCACCCGACGGCCGATAACTGCCATGGCTGGGAAAAGTGGCCTGCCTGCGCCAAAGCTGCGACCCGCTATCGATCCACCAACATCGCACCACTTAATGAGGGTCACCAAATGCGCCGCGCATCTCATTTGCTCTCAGCCCTGTCGAACGGAGATGGTTGATAAATGAGAGAAAATAAGAATGGTCACCACCTTTATCCGCCGGGGAGCTATCTGGATGTGCTAAAGGCTATTTCAATAAAATCTTCGGGGTCTTTCAGGCGCGAGTTCTCACTGAAGGTCTGCCTCGAACGACGATCTTTCTCCACTGTCTCATTGTGGTAAAAGCTGCGAATGACGTTGGTTCCAACAGGACTCTTGGATCTGGGGTCGCCTTTAAAATATCACGCCAGTTTCCACACCGGTGTAGCCTCTTTTCCGACCCCTAAACATGGTGGAACTATCAATGCCAATTGAAGGAGAATACTAAACGATCTTTTTTTTGTTTTTCTTCAGTCGGAGCAACAGAGATTTTACAACCGATAGCCAGCCTCTGAGGACTTGTATGATCCCTCATGAGAACTTGATCGGCTCTCATGCCGTTGAGGTACCAGGTCCTCATTACTCTCTGTTCTGTAAGGCCCCTCCTCCTTGTCTTTCCGACTTTCGTGGACATGTCCCTGTACCGCAACTGGCCAACCGGATGGGCGTAAGGACTTGCTTCGTGTAGCTCTCGAGTTCGCAGCTCCACTCGTCAGATGTGATCCATATCGCGAGTTGGTTCCTCCAACGATCGCTGTGGCGTGGAGCCTGCCGCTCTCATCTCCGCCTGACGAGGTCAGCTGGTAGGGCGCCTGAATCGTGGCCACAGAAGTTGAGCCCATGAGACTGTCGATGACTCCTTTCAGGCTCGGGATGCAGGCTGTCATCACTGAAAGTCCCAGTGTGCACTGCAACCAGATGACGTGCGGTACAGCGTGCCAAGTGCTGTCTGTGTAGTCCGTGATGAGGGTATGCGTGCTGATGAGTCCAGGTATTGATAGAATAGGAACACTGAAGATGAGATAGTTAGCAAATGTGGCAGGTAAGAACTGGGTGATGAACATACATGATCCGAGTCCCAAACAAAGCGATGACCAGCAGCTTTTGCTTCACGGTGGTCTGGACCTTCCACATCATTGCGACTGGAAGGAAGCACAGCACTACGTCGGTGGATATGTCCATTATTCCATTGTAGAGGTAGACAACCTCTCGTCTAGGACAGTCTTCCAGGCTGATGGCAAGCCATGGTCTAGGAAGTGAGCACTGAAGAGCTTCGGCTGTAATACCAGACACCATCCAGGCGATAACTACACCGAAGAGTAGGTGATTGGCGATATTGAATTTACCGTGGTTATTGATTGACTGGATGAGCAGACACAACGACAGTTTGGTTGTGGCTGCTGTGGCAGTCGCGAATATGGACGATGAGTAGTATAGCTAGATCAGAAGACTGTTAGACTAGATGTTTTATATCCTGAAAGGAGTACTAACCTTGTAGAAAGCTTTGAGCTCCGTAGGACGAAGAGCATTTTGGTGACGACCCAGCCCGTGGTTACAGGCCGTGATGACGAATGTGGTCTGTACGAATAGCAGACCTACAGACATTAATAAGAGCACATCGTGAGCTTTGAGAGATGTGATGTTGAGGCGGATGATGAGCTTGAGTGTGATGCCGATGATGGCGTAGATGAGGAATACCAAGGCAGAAACGACTGCAAGTGCAGCTTTGTCGTCTTCCTCCAACGCGTAGAAAGGCGGCGCTGGCGGGTGATCGAACAGCATGATGTTGCACGTTGCTACGACGCGACATTGGCACGGGGAGAACGGGAGTACTTCAGAAGATGGTGAACTTCTCAGCTTCCACCACCCCACCCGGATTCTTTGTCATAAAGTTCATCGCCGGTGGTGCAGACTTTGGGACGAAGTTTCTGCCCATTAAACTTTGAACAGTGGATGGTATACTCCGAGAGATGTGCTGGCTACACGGTGTCCCCAGCTTGTGAATATTGAGCAGGTCACACCCGCCAGCATGGGATCAGACTAGCTGCAAGGCCGGCTACTGATGGTGCCTTGAGTCGTTTCTACCGAGCTATCGGAGAGAGTTCTCGACATGAATCGAGACCCGTGTGCCCCATGGATTGCAAGGCTTCTCCATCCCGGTACCATACAAACTCTGTTCGCCGTCCCGAGGGGATGGATGAATAGTTTAGTGTAAAATTCCACAGCAGTGGAAGAGACCACGTCAGGGTCCCTTCATGTCCTGACAAGGGGTGTTACGCGTCGTCTGGTCAGTCTCGCCCTGATTTCCGTCGATCCGATCTGCATCTTTGGATGACTCATTTTGCCTTTCCTTGCAAGCAGATTGCCCATGATGTCGGGAGCGCAAATTCGGCTGTTGGACACGTAAACCATGCCACCTGAAATTTCGGTTCTGCACCATTTGCATCCGACAAGGGTGAAGAAGAAGTTTCCCGGGTGGTTCGAAAAATCATGAAGATATGTGTGCGGGTGGAGCTGAGGAAACAAACAACAGCTGCTGGAACCGGGCTTGTTCATTTCGGTCATAGTCTTGGCCCGGCACCATCGGCAGACAACTTCTATGGTCTACAGCACGACAAAGGTGATTGCCTTCGTATAAGACAATATTGTGCCTTCGCGATCCAGTGCGTTGGATGAATGAGAGCGGCTGACGTGCTTTCGAGGGTCGGCCCGTGCCAATTCTTGCTTGGATGAAGCCTGTTCCAAGGCGCCATGTTTTTAGTGAGGAACGAATCGTGGTATCCCCTCGGCTATCCAAAAGAAAACATGTATCGGCAGGATGCTAGCTCATGCTGCCTCAGCGGCTGCAGAAATCTTCCATCATAGCTGGTGAATCGTGTCAGAAAGATAATCTGAAATGAGAATCTCGCTCGCGGGAGCAAAATCCTTGCACCCGGCGATCAAGGGTCCTTCAAACCAAAGACTCACGGCGATGATCAGGATGGGTCCCGGCAAGCCGGCGTGGCCCGTGAAGAGATGAAAAGGTTGCCCCCGCATGTAACCCCCGGCCCGAAGCCCACAACTAAGGCTACAGTTGGCGGGAATGACTCCCCGTCGGGAGATGAATCTGCTGAGAGGCTTGAGAAGGACCGATGCCGGCACGCTTAGAAAAAGCGTATGATTGGAGACAAGTGAGAGATGAACTGCTGTCATTGGTCTTTCCTGGCTGCTGCACTACTGTCGTGCGATTAGTGGCTTCGCCTTCGCCTTCGGACCACCTCCGCCGGCTCGACAAACCCTTCGGCAATGCTGCACGTAGCTGGGTCTTAGACCTGCATCTACCGTTGTATTCAATCACCAGCGATATTTATCTGCGAACGGCGCAGCAGTTGGTTTGAGTTTTCTTGTCCGCCCATGCGATCCCGGCCCGATACTGTCATCCCAGAAAAGGGTTCGCAACTCCAGATCTTCGAGATTGACCTACCTCTGTTTGACACTCTCTCTCTTCCAGCCGAACACCCAGCTCTGGTTTGCTGAATCTCATTCACTCAAAATGTCTTCAGCGGAAGGCATTGAGATGCAGCCGACCGGCAAGGACGCAGCCAAAATCAATACGGCCGAGTCGAAGCATGGATCCGATGTGTACAATCAGACGAGAACGCGAAGGGTGTTCTCATTCTCGCAACTGTTCGCCTTCTCCCTGACATACATGGCCTTATGGGAGGGCATGTGCACGTAGGTCATAACCACGCAAGAAGCTTTGGACGTGGCTGAGCTGTTCAGGAACATGTACTTCGCCCTCTATAACGGAGGCCCACAGACATTCATCTTCAGCTTCATCATTGTTTTCTTCGGCGCCATTTCCCAAGCGGCCTCACTCGGTGAAATGGCCTCCATCCAGCCGGTTGCTGGGGCTCAGTACCACTGGACATATCATCTGGCGCCAGCCAGGGTGAAGAGGTTTGCAACTTGGATCCAGGGATGGTCGACATGGTTTGGCTACGTCTCCCTACTCGCCGGGATCGCGAACGTCACTATCATCCTGCTGGAATCTATGATTCAACTCAATCACGAGAACTACGTTCCCGGCGGCTGGCACACATCAGTGCTCGTCATTGCCATGTGCGTGATGCAGGGGCTGATGAACACATACTGCTTCAAGGTCATCCCCTGGGTTGAGCTTGTCGCTGGTGTTCTCCACGTCTGTCTCTTTGTTGTCTTCGTCGTTGTCTTATCGGTCATGGGCACCCGACATGACAGCAGCTTTTTCCTCGAAACCAACTTCGCTTCGGGTTGGACGGACAATTACGTTGCATGGAATCTGGGGATGTTGACTTGCGTATGGAGTTTCACTGGTAAAACTCCCTGTACGCGGCCTTTATGAGTTTGGACTGACGGGTGCCCCAGGATTTGACAGTGCAATCCACATGAGTGAAGAGACCCGCAAGGCCAAGTCGGCCGTCCCTCGCGCTATGTTCTGGTCAATTTTCATGAACGGTTGCTTGGGCTTCATCATGGTCTGTGTCATCTTGGTCGCCATGGGTTCTGTGGATGATGCCCTAAACGCCTCCTCTCCTATCCTTGCCATTCTCCTGGCCATCACTGGATCAAAAGGTGCTACGACGGCAATGATAACAGGGCTTTTCGTCGTATCTTTCAGCGTCAACCTCGCCAACATCGCCTCGGTCTCTCGTCTTACATGGGCTTGGTCAAGAGACGGCGGAATGCCTGCGTACCTTGCGTATGTCAACCCGAGGCACCGCGTACCTATTCGAGCCATCATCGTCACCGTTTTTATTGTCTGCGCCCTATGTCTGCTTAATATTGGCAGCTCCAGCTATGTCGCATTTGGAGCAATCACCTCGTTGTCGTCAATGGCTCTCTATATTAGTTATGCCATCGCAATCAGCAGCATGCTCTACGCTCGCATGTCTAAGGCTGGAGGCGTGGAACTTGGAGAATGGAACCTTGGCCCATTCGGTTTTTACATCAATGTTTTTGCATTGACTTATACCCTTTATGTGATAGTGTTTCTGCCGTTCCCTTCAACCATCCCGGTCACAGCGGAAAACATGAACTACTGTGGTCCAGTCATGGTATTTGTATTAGTTCTAGCAGTTACTCTTTGGTTTGTGCGCGGTAGGAAGGCATGGAGTGGCCCCAACCTCACGATTCTAGACTTGGTCATAGAGAACTCATAGGGAACTTGATTTTGATGTCGCTGTCTAGTTACAGAGGCATATTATCATCTCGAAGTATTCCTGTAAATGAAAGTAATCGCGGAGTGAGCTGGCAGGCGTTGCGAATATTCGTAAAAGCGCGTCTGAAAGTGACTGGATTGACAGTCCTGCATGCCATTATGCCTGCCTCAACTCTGACAAGATGGTCAACTCAGTAGCGGTTCTTCCTATGCCAAATGTTGGCAAGACACTTTCTTTCGGTTGCTTCCTGTTGTGTTCCCACAAGAACCAACCTAGCACAACAAGTACTGTCAACGGAATGGTGAAAGCAAAATAGATCCATATCTTTGGTGATAGCGAAGATCCTGTAACTTTGTCATTGACGTTCGATATCCAAGTTGAAACTAGCCAAGGTGACTCTTACCTTCTTGAAAGTCAAAGAAGGTCATGCTGAAAATCGATGCCAGGAAGGTGCCTGGGAGGAATGTGGCTCCCAGCAGTGACAATGCTTTCATAGCCTTGCTATCGCTCTTACTGTCATTTGACAGCTGTCTCTGATCGCCGGCAATCTTGAGGTTAAGCTTTGAGTCATTCTGGGCGATTTCAGCAGTAATGAACGATACCTGAGTGTTAGATCATATCAGTCAGCAGCAAAGAAATTGTTTGGTATGAGGACTAACATACCATGCTCCTTTGGATGTCCAGGCGTTCAATGGAAACAGAAGTGTAGTTGTCAAGGCCAACGAGCCGAGCTCTTTGAAGGCTCAATCGATCTTGAAGACTGGAGTGAAGCCTTTCCATGTCCTCTGTCTTCTCATTGGATGGGATGTTCGTCCAAAACGATTGCATAGCGTCTTCCATCGCACCAAGTATCTTGAACCACAGGGCCGGGCGTTTATGCAAGACTCGTCTGTGACACTCCGTTAGATCTCTTGCCACGGCCCTGAGATCAATCATGCCATCATTGTAATACTTGAGTTCTCCTGCAGTATCTTCATCTACACTGATGGCTTGTTCCAGTCGTCTGATCAAAGTGCGGGACTCTCGCTGATCAAGTTCGGTCTTCATCGAGATGAGATGGGAAAGAATAATGACTGGGAACAAAAGTGGATGCGAGGCCTCATTGGCACCATTTTCGAGGTCATCAATGCTGTCTGAAATAATAGATGTCGGGGTTCCTTTGACAAATGCCGTGACTTGTCGGCGTTTAAAGGAGTAGGAGAGGACCAATTGCCAACCTCTTGTCTTGTCTTCTTTGCGCATATCGTGCTTGCCACAAATGATCTCTACGAACATGACGTCAGCAAAAAGTCCAAATTGTAAGACTGCACGAAACACGGGAGACGCCTTTGAAAGACTTACGAAGATGGGGATCATTTCCATCCAGCATGGTATAGCGATGCCAAAAAAGAGGCCCAACAATGCTCGTGAGCTCCACAGCCTGGAGAGGTAGCCTCATATCTCTAAGCATCGACTCAAAGTGGTTGGGATGTAATGAAAGCGTCGATGGGGTGAATGTTTCCGGATCCTCTGCGCCAACTTGCAGCCTAAGTGGCGAGGGTATCCCGCGAATCAGCGACAATGATTGATGGTCAGGCTTGAGACTACTTACAAAAAGCGAAGACTACTTGATGGTTGGGCTTGGCTTAAGCGAGAGCTTGGGTTGAATTCGCCCTGGCAGTATTTCAGACGTAAGCAGGTGTCTTCCTAACTTCAAGGGGTAGAAGCCGGAATGGTCGTAGCCTAGTTGCTTTCAACGGCGGGTACAGAAACACCTACCTCTGCGCGAAAGAATCTCGTCAATTGGGCATCAGAAAGAGAACCTTTGAAGGCTTTGCTGTTTCCACCCTGTTCCAAGAAAAACAACGTCAGTCTTGCAACGGGTCAGTATGCGGTAGATTGCGTCCGGCTCACATCATAGCTAAGGATTTCGAGGTAAGTTGTGGCTTCGCACACGTGAGTGCACTTGCGCAAATGCTTGTCAAACACTCTCTGTTCCATAATTCAAAACGGACCGCATAAGATCATAAACCAATATCTTCAGCTGATCTAGCTAGCTTCAAGCTCCAAAACTAGCGTCCAACGGGGAGGCTTCAGGCTGCGACATTTTGCGAGCGGTGAGACATGTACTCTGTTGACAGAGGCGGGGGTATCACACGTGATGTCAGCGGCGGCCTATCACGGCGCATATCAAATCCCTTGCACCCGTCGAGGTGCATATCGCGATGATAAGGGGCCAATCCTGTTTAGTAGGTCCCCTGAGGCGAGTAAAGATGGACTCAAAAGTTCCCCGGGAGACTGAACCGAAACAATGCAGACGCCCGACGACTGAGTGTTTCGACCCCAGAGCGAAAGCAACTGAGGCGCAATGTCAGGCCATCGCCCCGAGTCGATCTGGGTCGTCTGAACTGGGGGCTTGAGGATAATACCAAATGAGACTATGACGGCTTGGTGCTGACCTTTTCGAAAGTTGACCAATACGAAGTGCACAGGGTTTCTTACCTTCTCTAAGGCAAAGAAGCATTAGGAATCAATTGGTATGAGGGTGATGGGCAATTTCCTTGGAATTCAAGTGACGCAGAGCCAGTGACGTCTAAATAACCAACTTGAGCATAGCGTGCAGCACCGCTTAGCATGTTCAAGCATTAGAGGCCCTCCCTGATATTCAGGCCAAGCCTTAGAGGTCGAACATGAGTGGGCTGTGCCGCAACTCAGCATTTCAGCACCGAGCAGTCCCTTCAGCCAGCAAAGTCAACAACCTCACTCATGGCTTTTAAGTAGGGGTGCTCTGTCGAGGCAGAAAACCATGATCGCGTCTGTTTGAACCACGGATGTTTCCAGTCTCGAACCGTCGCTCAACAGGTCACCCAACTCTACCACGGCAATGCCTTCGTCAACCGTTCAAGGTGCTATTCTTGTGAATGCCGGCCCTGTAACAACAACTTGGACCGCTCCACCATCATGCGCCACCAAACCAGTCACTGTCCAGCTTGGCAATGGCGTTGATGTTGGTCGGGGGGTTTGGCAAGAAAACTGCGCTCTGGAAGACCCGGGCCCCTACGATGAATGTGTACCCGACGTCGGAATTGCGCTTCTTAATCTACTCCTCAACGCCACGAACATATCTACAAGGAGTCTTGTTTTTTTACCACTCACCAGGACTTGTTTGCCCATCCGCATGGACTCCTGCCGGAACGGCCATCAGATACGATGCCACCTCGTACGACCTGAGCGGCGTCTTTGCCGACCCGACCCTGACGATCACCAAGACTGCAAGCTCTACCGAGACCCAAACTTTGTCTCAGATAACCCCCTACATGAACCCCGTCCCCAACATGGTCATGTCTGCTCTCGGGCCTGGAGAAACCGGAATTTGGTGCTGTCCTTGGTGAGTGAATTGCGCTTTCCCACAACTTCTCTCTTTTGCAGTGCCCCAGCTCGTTCTGGCTTTCATCGTCTAGACAGTCTGACTGATTGATGTACGTCACCCAGCGGCTACACAGCACAGCCGTTCGGCCCTGGCTGCTATTCCGAAGTACCAAGGAGCCTGTACACCGCAAATACTGCCTGTTCTGTCATCTTTCACCCCGCCGCTGCTACAAAGGTCAACGTCACATACACCTACCATGGTAGGACGATAACAACCGAGGAGTTTTCATGGACCACGTGGACTGAGACTGCGTATCCAACCACGGTAAGAGATGTTGCTTGGTCAGGCTCCACAGCTTACCCGGATGCCTTGATCACCACCCAACCAGTCATACTGGTACACAAAGCGCAGGATGCGGTGGAGACAGGAGCTCCGCAATGCCCGGTTGTGACAAATTCGACCTTGATTCTCGCCAGGCCAACATCGTCCGCAGAAAGCAGCCCAACATCCTCCGTAGAAGGCACCTCAACACCCACTACAAGCTCGCCCTCTGCAACAGACGCCACAGCGACAGGAACTTCGAAGGCGAACGGGATTCCAAGAGTAGCATGTGGTGCCATGGTTGCATGGTGGATAGCTGTTTGTGTGATCAATGCTTTGTAATGAATTAGGGACGCTTTTGGGGTTGGGCCAGTGTGGTTGGGTGCAAGTTTTACCTGTCCAATACCAAGTATCCTCTATCTACTTCATATCCAGTGTCGTATTAAACTCTTTCAATGGTGCCTGTTGCCAACAACATGTTCTTTGGGCACAGTTGGTTTAAGCTCTTCAAGTTCATGTCGAACAAGGAGCCGATCTAGAGGGCCACGCACCCTGGGTAACATACATGGTGGCTATGTATGGCACAGGAGGCAGATGTTTTCGGGAAGATCTTTCGTCTTCAATTAGATTTTGTTCGCCATTCCTCTTTTCCTCCGCAGCGGTCTGGCTCCGTCAGGCGCAGCGGACGGGAGTCGGCATTACCGTGACGAATGGGCCGAAGGGATAGCTCCGTGCCATCCGCCCCGGCCGACCGCTGCGGAATGTGGGCGGCACCCCGGAACAAAAAACTCTAAGAAATTGACGAATTGCCCACCGCGGACGACGCCGTGCAGTGCCACTTAGATTGAAACAAGCATTTCCTAGCGGCGGGACGACCTGATGACCCTGCCCGAATTGTGGGATGCCTTCCGGCCCCTTACTGCAATCAGATTGGGCGAAGATCCTGATTACGCGTGCGCCTGTCAGTAGGCAGCGTAATCCCCCTCATAGGCCAATCCCCTTGAATCTCATCACCACGGGAGAAGCCACACCTTGGTCTATTCTTGGCGCTCTAGTTGGCTGGACGCGACTCCTTTACGGCTGTACGCGGAGGCGGATGTTTCCTGTTGCTATGTTTTTCATCTAGTTTCTGTTTCTTTACACACAGCAAAGGGGCGTTCTCCACAGCGATCTTCCGACTGGTAGACTTGTATCCCCCAAGTAGCCGACTGGTAGACTTGTATCCCCCAAGTAGGGAAGCTTGGTATACCTTATTGAGCCGCGCAACATCCCTTAACTCTATGGGGCTGAGTTACGCCGTGATGTGGGATAGTGATTGTCCCGGTGCGAAGCCTTCGGCAATCATCATTTCGACGGTAGAAACATCTTTACAAATTCAGTATATATCTATCTCCCTTGTTGCCAAGATGCTCAGATGATCATGACTACCTGTTCATCCCAACTCCCCAGACACATCAACATGCGCTCGTTTACGTTACTGACTCTGGCCGCGGCAGCCATTCCGGCTCTGGCTGACACTCACTACTTCTACTCTGGTTTCTTCTCCGGCAGCACCATCGTCGGCGTCGAGTTCGACGATGAGACCTCCTCTCTCACCCTCGTTAACAACATCACCACCGATGCGTCATCGGGATCAAAGTGGATCCATCTTGATGTAAGCTGGCGCTCGATATGTTGGTGTAGCGGTGCGGCTAACAACTTGGATAGTCCCGCCTGAAGAACCTCTACGTCGGTACTACAGGTTACTTCCAGAGCTACACTATCACCGACGACCTCAGCTTGGAGTACGCTAGCAACGTTAGCTTGTCGTCAAACTGTGCGTCCAGTCGTGAACTTGATGCCAGAACCTGAGTTGACTCCCAACAGGCTCCAACGCCAACTTCATCACCTCGTCCACGGACTCCCCCTACACCGTCTTCGGAACCCCCTACGGAGGTGGATGCTCTTCCTTGGCCATCACAGTCGACGACAACGGCGTCCTACAGGAGGCTACTGCGAATGTCACGTACGACAGCGCCGCCGGTGTCCATGGAACCGACATGAGCCCTAACAACGACTTCATCTACTCTGCCGACGACATGGGCAACGCCGTCTGGGTACACTCCTACGACAACACCACCGGTGAAGTCACCGAGGTTCAGTACCTTGCTGCTGCCGAGGGCTCTGATCCCCGCCACCTCGCCGTTCACCCCAACGGGGGCTGGGTTTACGTCGTCTACGAGGCGGCCAGCACGATCGCTTCCTACAAGCGTGATGCCACCACCGGCAAGCTGACTTTCACCAACACCACCTACCCTCTGCTGCCCGACGGTATGTTTCATCATGCTTGGGTTTGCCGAACACGCTTGCTAACTCCCACTCAGGATACACCAACTCTTCGTCCTACTGGGCCGACGAGGTCATGTTCTCCATTCCCAGCAGCAACTCGAGCGCCACCGCGCCCAAGTACCTCATCGCTGCCACGCGATCCCGCACCGTTGGTATCCCGGGATACGTCTCGGCCTTTGCCCTTGACAGCTCCACCGGCGCTATCACCGAGCAGCTCTTCCTCCTCCCCACCACGAACAGCGGTGGTTCTGCGAACGCGGTCTCCCCTGCCAAGTTCAGCGAGGACTACTTTGGCATCACGGACAGCGGCTCGAACTTCCTGGAAGTATGGAAGATTGATGCTAGCGGCTCCTCTACGACTGCGGCAGCTGTTGCCCACCTCGGCCTGTCGTCTGGCCCGGCCAACATTGTTTGGTACAGCTAAATAGGGTTGTGGTCAGACATTCACTAGTGGAGGAAGTCATATATGAGGCATGTTCATAGCCTTTTGATCTTCATCAATACAAACAGTCTTGTATTCAACTATTGCTGTACCTTGCAATCCAACCTACTGAGCTGAGGCACCGAAAACAACTGCTGTACGTGGCCTTGCAGTTGGTCTAGTGATCGGCGGAGAGCATCTTGATGACCACCAATCCCAGCCATTCTTTCTGTTCCACGTTGCTCTGATCAACGAGTCGAACGCTCGAAAATCATATTTTGATAACTCATTCTCAACATTGAGCTCGCACTTCGTAATATAGCGGTTTTCCATGCTGTCTGGAGCAACTGGGGTAGGGTCGTTATTCCCAAATTCCATCTTGCCGTCGCGCTCGGAAGACTCAATCCACGGGCTAGGGAGAAGGCCAGCGTCCAAGACAATGTAACGATTGGGGAACAGACGGTTTCTCATGTTTTCCAAACGTCTGAAAGGATGATTCAAGCATTGTACAGTATCGAAGTAGAAGTCGGTGAGATTCGTGAGCTTTGTGTGGATGCTGTTGAAAATGGTTTCCCACCTCCCCGAGAACGTGTAAACACGGTCGTCGTCGTACGTGAAACCAAATGCGCCATGCGGGCATCGTTCCCAATCATGGGTAGGCGTGCCCGACTTAGTCAGTAGTTCGTCATAGATACGCAGGTGAGAGACGATGCGGCAGTTGAGCAAGCGCAGAGTTGTCAAGGATGTCTGCGCCAAGACCCAGTTGAAGTGGTCATGGTGGGAAATGACGAAGTTGATGAGGTTGAGCGTCTTGAGATGCGGGAATTCCAGTCCCCTTCCATCAAAGTAACCAGGTGCAGTTCCCCAATACTCTTGAAACCCAAGAGTCAATGTCGTCAGAGAGTCGGAGAGTTTGGGCAAGATCTCCTGTTGTAGGTGAGGTTCGAATAGCCATCGCTCCTTGCAATAAAGGTCGTGGTCGGGACCGTGCTCGTTGCATTCTTCCAGAACCAGGAGATCCAGCCGAGTGATGTGTTTGACTGTGGCTGCCATCTCCGACGTAACCAGGCTTTCGAGGGATGTATTTTGCACGTTCTCCAGTCTCAGCCATCGTATGTGGGTGGCATCTGAATCCTTAGCCCGGGTTGCCATCGCGTTGAAGACCGTCTTGAGAGTTGCGGATCGAGCACCAAGAGGCTCAACGCCGTCCTCCCACCCATCATCCCAAGCCGTAGACTCTGCCCTTTCCCCTCGGCATTTGTCGCCGAAGTGCAGATGCAACATTCTCAAGTTCTTCAACTCAGTGATACGGGCCACAGCATTAGTGAATCGTGGGAACTCGCCCTTGTTTTTCCAGTCCTCCCAAATCTCCCAGTCACCGTCATTTGCCAGATCTTCGGGGGCACTCTTGATCACTGCGCACTGAGCCACTTTCCGGATGGTGTCGTTGTCGACCATCTTATTCCAGACTCGGAACTCGCTGCTGTCTGCTTCTTCTACATCTTCGTCCTCGTCAAAGTCGGCTTCCGGGGCATCATGGTGTACGAGTGTGATTGTCTCGAAGAGACGAGGTGTCGCAAGCGTGTTCCATTTCCGGCACACCAATCGGGCGTTGGCGATGTTATGGTAGCCGTAGATTAATTCGCCGTATTCACCCTTCTCGTCGAAGAGCGATCGAAGGATAAGACCCAGCACCTCCGTCGGGAAATCGTTCAGTTCCATGGTGTGATTGCTGTGATGGGTGCATACAAGGAGAAGAAACTCGACCTCGCTGTCATCCGCAGAGGTGCAGCTCAGCTGGCTTGATATATGAGAAGGCAGCCCCCCCTTGGTCGTGAGCCTAGCTTCAGGGGTCTGCAGGCAGCACTGTGGCAGCCTAGAGCGGCCGAAGGATTGAGAGGCACAGTTGGCTATGCTAGGTCTAATACAGCTTTGCGATTTTACCGCGCCTCAATGGCGTTCCAAACACATGACATTGAAGGCTGAAGGTTGACCTATTTATCCTTCTCAAGTTTCAAGAGTCCCAGGCCGTTAATTCTGTGGCTATCTTGCAATTCGTCTACTTCTATTTCAACTGGCTTAAATTTCATGACATATGGCGAGCTTGGATGTCTCAGTAGGTTCCTCACAGAAAAAATACGCTGGGCTAGTGGCCACGGGAATAACTAAAGCCACGTTGATGTTGCCGAGTACAGAGGTTGGGGCAGTGAAAAGAGACGCCACACGCTACAACCGGGTGATCTGAGAAAAGCGAGATGACACAAAAAGGCATTTGTGTCGTTGGCTTCGGTGCTGTTTAAATTTCCTCTTAGTTCTGACATTCTTCATGGTCCAGAAATCTGTATGAATGTGTACCAACGCTCAAGGCAGATATTCAGGTCGAACCCGGGAGTCTACCAGCCTGCGAGAAGGCCTAAAGCCCCCACTAACCGACTCTGTCTCGGGCTTGTTCCGCCAGGCTTTCGAGGCCAGCTCCCGGACATCCTGCATGAGACCCTCGGGGTGCTCCAGCGCAGCAAAGTGGCCAGCATCATCGCGTTCTGCGAATAGTTAGAAAACCAGATGATAGTCTTTCTGATCTGTCCTCTTTGCTCACCTTTGTAGAAAACAAGGTTGCCTGTTCTTTCCACAGCGCGCTTCGAACCTGGTTCGGTGTCCCACAAGAACGAAGTGTATCCAAAGGGCACCTTGATCCGGTTTTCCTCTTTCAGTGCAAACTCGGGGAACTTGTCATGAGTTGGGCTCTCAAAGTAAGGCAGAGTCGAGGGTAGGATGCATCCTGTAAAGAAGTACAGCGATGCTGTCGTCAGGATTGCCTTCGTCCAGAAGGGCTTCTTCTGGTTCTCAGGGTTGGCTGCTTCGTTGTACTTTTCGCCGACCCACATCAAGATACCCATCGGGTTGTCGTGTAATGCGATTCCGATGGTATGAGGCTAAGATGCATGCGTTAGAATGAATTTTAGGGGCTCGATAGAAAAGCGTCGGCTTCGAATATACTCACTCGGCTTCTCATGCAAACTGCATAGCCCACATGGTTCTTAAGCCAGTCCTCGTTCCTCTCCGCTACTTTCTGCTCCCGCTCAGAGTATTCCACACCCTCAGGCATCGGGCTCGGGGCGAAGTTGAGATGCACGAGCTTGCAAGAGTCGGTGTATTTGGCACCCAATTCACGACCTACAAACGATCCCCAATCGCCGCACTGAACCATGTACTCGTCGTATCCCAGCTTGTTCATGAGCTTATCGAAGACCCGCGCGTTGTCCTGAAGCTTCCAACCAGCGCGTGGTGGCCAAGACGACCAGCAGAAGCCAGGCATGCTAGGTGAGACCACATGGAAGGCCTGGTCGTCAGGATTGCTCGGGCGTGTCAGCGGCTCCCAGACCTGGCTAAATTCCCAGAACGAGCCAGGCCAGCCGTGGATGGTGAGAAGCGGAATCGCGTTGGCATTGTCCGACTTGGCATGAACGAAGTGGATCTTCAAGTCTTCGATGGTGGTGATGTGGTGTGGAACCCTGTTCATCTCTTCCTGGACTTCATACCAGTCGAAATCGTTGGTCCAGGCATTGTACAGATTCTCAGCCCAGCCATACTCAGGCCCTAGGAATCATAGTCAGTCAGGCTTGGCTTTAATGTTCATATAAACAGTGATTTCACCGTAGTTTTTACCCGCATCGGGAACAACTGGTCGTCCTGGTAGTCGTGTGTCCTTCAGCTTGCGTCGCAGACGGTCAACCTCTTCCCGCGGAATATCAACTTTGAAGTCTTGGATCTCGGACATGATGATTTAAACTGTTGGTTTGCACGAATCCTTGAAGATGAGAAGTCCAAAATAGCAGTGTAGAGTGGGTGTGCTGGGAGTTCAAGCAACCCCTCTCGATGACATCGGATGAACACATGTTTCAATGGTGATGTAATCACGACATAGCGATCTAGTTCCAAATTGGCGTGGGACGCTAGGTTGCCCGCGCATGCTCACTCAGTGTGGGCATTGGAGTGCTTCTGTTGGTGTATCTCGTCTGGAAATTCGGCTTTTGGCCGGTCAAGAGAGGGTCAATCACAATCATGAAGAAAAATAGTATCGTCGGATGTTGTAGTTAAAATGCTTTCCCGTGTAAAGACCAATTCTCCGATCCTCCAGTGCTCGCGGAGCTCCGCGAGTTGCTGGACGCCATCCAGTGGTTCAAGTGGATCTCTTCGGGGGATGCTCCGGCAGCATGTCCGTGCTTCCACACCCTTGCCATGTCTTTGGTCTTGTCGAAGTGAGGTTCTGTGCGCCCGCCAGCGCGTTTCCAGTCGGTTCATGTTAACATGTTCTACGAGGTGTGAGAAAACGACACCTAATTGTCTCGATGATTTCCGGTCGTCTGTGGCAGCGGGTTAATAAACAGCACATGCACGACGAGGGTGAAGTTTCAATACATACACTCAGGGTGATATCCCGCTCTGTTGGCAGCGCGGTGTGAATGAACTCGATAGCTGTCTTCCCAAATGGGATCGAACACACGTGGGACCGCGCTAAAATAACAGTCGACGTCGTTGACAAGACGGTTCTTGTTTTTGAGATTCTCTGCTCACTGGAACAAGCCATGGGATGATCGGCGAAAGGGTCCCGTCCGACGGCCGCTAAACTCGCCGACCTCCCAGTGTGGGAGCCGGAATTTGGTTCCCGATACCGAAACCGAGGCCACAATCTCTAAAGGGGTCGCGTCGTGGAGTCTTTAAATGCAAAGCTGGGTCTCAACTGCGTCAGGGTCCTGAGATATTACTGAAAACCCGAGAAACACGACTTATTTGTACCCGTATGCAAAGGGGCACTTTTCGCCTAAGTCAATCGAGTGTTGTTCGTACAATAGCCAATCGTGACGACGATTACTCAACAAGGCCGGACCACACGACAGCGATAAAAACCACACGTCCGCAGGCCCCAGGATCCAGACCCCGCGGGCTCCGCGGAAACCGCGTCGCATATGAGCAACAGAGGGTGCACAACGAAAATCAACAGCGCCGATTTATCAGCATAGTTGAGTCTCGGACAACTAAACGGACTAAACGGACATTTGGTGTCCCAAAGACGCTGCTTTTGCAGGATTTGACTCAGAAAGGTTCAGTGTTGTGGTCGCCGACAACAACAGTGCCCGAGTAGTCACCGAAAGACTTCCATGCCGATGTTGTTCTCACATCCATCCACGTCTGCGAAACCAATGACCTCATCAAATGAGGAGCTTTTTATGTCGAAAGTCGATTTGTTCAGAGTTGAAGTCTTTCGAAGTCGTGCGCCACTCTCATTTTCAGGCCAGGGCGTTTCGCCATGATCGTTCTCATTGCGGGAATCACCGGCAGCCTAGGGCGTCGTTTGGCGAGAGCCGCTAGGGCGCGCGGCTTGTCGGTTCGTGGTTTGGGCCGTGACCCCACGAAACTGGAGGCCGACCTCCATCGGGATCTGGAGTCCTTTGTCACAAGCCAGAACTACTATGACATTCCGGCCTTAGACGCAGCCGTCACGGGCGTTGATGCTGTCGTTTGTGCTTACACGCCGAATCCGGTACTCGACCTCGATGCGAATCTTTTACTCCTGCGCGCTGCCGAGCGTGCGAAGGTCAAAATATTTATCGCTTCCTCTTGGAACAATGACTGGACAAGAATCAAGTTTGGAGAATTCGAACACTACGACTCGCACATCGCTTTTGAGCAACAAGCGGCAATGACAAGCCCCATTAACCCGGTGTACATCTTTACAGGGGTATTTGCGGACTTGCTATACACTCCATACGGACCCGGCGGATTTGATGTTACTGGAGACATACCCGTCATGACGTATTGGGGAGATGGAAACAAGAAGCTTCACTCTTGGACAGAGCAGGATGATGCAGCGGCTTGGACCATCGAGATCCTCCTCAACGGAGAGGGAGTCAGGGAAGGCAAGGGCGGTTTCTTCAGGATACGATCCGGGGAGCACACCATTGAGGACCTAGCGTTGATATACGAGGAAACAACTGAAACCTATGTCGAAGTAAGGCGCCAAGGTGACTTGGTGGATCTAGCCAACGAGGTCGCTGGCATGCGCAGGGAGAAGGGCAGGGCAAGATATATTGAGTATCTACCTCAAACGGCTGCACTTATAGCTGATCAGGGGCTCTGGAAGATGAAGAAGACTGTGTCGTTGGAACATTTTCGTAAGCCAACTGCTTTAGAACAACATCTTAGGGAGAGATTTCGACAATAACGAGCGATGTTTCAAAGGTCACCATGTGAGAGAGGACTCTTTATCTTATCACATGATCTCAAAAGTCAAACAGTCTCACCAGTGAACTCGTTAATTGCCTTGGCCCCAAGCCCGGTCAGTTTGCAACGTAAAAGGACAAACAAAGTTGTGACATATCTGTTGACCCTGCAATTTCACTTAATTACAGCCCTAACTGCAGTCCAGGGTTACAACAATAACGCACTTAATGATCCTTGGACTTGAGGAACTCCTCAATTCCATCATGCGTCCAGTTGAATCTCATTCTCTGTAAGATAACTTCGGGTGAAACCTTGGCAGCTGCAACCCTTGAGTTCAGTTAAACTTGAGAAGCTCTCGGTCGCTTCGCACTGTCCCATGTCTTCAACGCCCCAGCGAGGTCATTGGATGTAAGACCTGGTCGCAAGAAAAGTCTAAGAGCTTCAGCATCCTCAAGTGCTTGATTTGCACCTTGACCCTGGTAAGGTACCATGGGATGAGCGGCATCTCCGATGAGTGCCACGTGCCCTCTTGCATAGGAAGGAAGAGGATCAGCGTCTCTTAACTGATAAAGCTTGACATTTGAAAGACCCCTTCAAGGTCGCATTGGTCAGCACGCGAGGCATGGTTGCAGTGTAGAGTGAGTAACTGGCTGTTTTCTTACCTCATTATGGTGTGCAGCCATGGCGGAAAGTCTTCAAAATGGCGAATCATCTCCTCAAGGTCGCCATCTTGAGTCCACGACTCTTGACTCTGTTGTTTGAGAATAGAGTCCGGGACAGCACAGGCGAAATTCATGATTTCTCTGTTTCTGCATGGATGGATGACAGCATTTCTGTTAGACCCATCTGCCGCGATGAATGAGGCCAAGAATTTTCCGTCTTCAGACTTCAAAGCATCTGGTATTTCTCCAAGAAGTTCCGTTACCTGGGAGAGAGGAACTGTGAAACGGTACAGTAAGATGTTGGCTGGCACTGGCGGTGGATGTTCCAGCCCGACAACAGCTGCCCGTGTCTTTGAGTGGATGCCATCAGCACCTTTTTGAGTCATGTTAGTCTCTACCTGTAAAGCAATGTAAGAGTGATTCATACCGATTATCAAGTCAGCTTCAACTATCGATCCGTCCCCCAGCTGGATCAAACCATTTTCAGGGTCAACATTTTCAACACGTGACTTAAAAACGATCTTTGCTGGCTTCCCAGGCCATTCCGATCCCTCGCCGGTCGCGGCCTCAAAAAGCGCGTCTTTCAAATCCTGTCGGTGAACCATCCACCACTCAGAACCGAAAGCCTTGGCACAGTCCATTCGAGATTCTTTGAGTAAAGCTCCAGTTTGGTCGAAAGTGCGAAAGCCGCTCGACACAACAGCCTTCAGAGACTCTTTGGCCAGTCCCAAAGACTTTGCCATCTTTGTGCCGTTAGGCCCAAGACCAACGGCTGCTCCAGCCTCAGCTGTGTCGGACGCGTTGCGCTCGTAGACAGTAACATCATTCTGCTTACGGAGAACTCGAGCCGCTGCAAGGCCGGCTATGCCGCCTCCAATTATGGCGACTCGCAGAGGCGTGTGCTCAGTCATTCTGGTGAAATCTGTTGATTACTCTGGTTTCAAGCAGAACAGTCGCGTTTGGGCTGACTTCTTGAAGATGACATTTGCGTAGAGAGGGATGCTCAGTACATGGGCTTGATGAAGTCACATGTTCCACACTTAGAATGACGAGATTTGATATCTCATGACTCAAAGTTCTCATCGGCCTCCATCCCACTCGGCTTGAATAAACTAGTTCGTACATCTCGGTCAAAATGAGGCCATCTGTTTCCGTGAGTTTTGATGGCCCAAGCTAAACTTCGCGTCGCCGGCCTTTCCGGCTGCCCCACCCGGATTTCGGATTCCGGAAATCGGAACTCACGAGCTGACATCGCATCCATGGAAATTGCGCCGAGTTGCACGCGGGAATCTTGCCGGAGATTTAGCATTATGTCTTGGCTCGTCGATCTTCCGTTCCCGTTAGAAAGTGGTCGATCATCCGGTCAGGGTGACCGCATCGTCATCGAAACCAGGGTCTTGCCCACCAATGAGGGATTCACAATCTGTAATTGTCACGGCAAGTTGCGGACTCCGGAGTGGCGATGAGAATTCTGCGGCAGAGTGGGTTGCTGGGCCAAAGAAGAAAAATTGTCATGTCGTCAATGACATGATGATTTTCCATGTAAACTTGATTAAAAGGAAAAGACTCCAAAGAATTAAGAATCACGGCGTCTTCAATGAGTTTCAACGCTTAGCTGAAGTTCGAAATGTCAATCTCAACATTCTACCATTCCATGGCTGATTTCGTGTCGGCTATGCCCGCAGTCTGGGCCTGGGTGCTCCTTTGCGGAGTTGCCGCCCTGGTAGCCTTCCGCAACTCTATGCCAAAGACACCCAACGTTCCTCTTGTAGGATTCGATGTCAAAGATGCCAAGAAGCGGAAAGCTCAATACAGCTTTGATGCCCCGGGAATCGTCCAGAAGGGATACGAGCAGGTAGGACGCAATCGCCGGTTTGGAAGATTAAGCTAACGATTGCCTTAGTTTAAGAACCGTATCTTTGGTGTCGACACTGCCGATGGTGTGTACATCCGTGAAGCGATTGCAAATCGTTGTCGCTTACAAGCAAACTTCAGGTGTTAAGCTTGTATTCCCTCATCAATATGTGGAAGAGATTTCCAAAGAGCCTGGGTTGAGCTTCCACAACTCTCTTGATCATGTAAGTGGCTTGGCTGGGGTAACTCAAATAGGCAAGACTGACAGATCAACCTATGTAGGATTTGCTTATCGACTACACGTGGATGGGAGGACTGAAGGAGTCCTCTCTAACTACCTTCAAGAAAGAAATTATCCCCCACCTGCGTGAGTGGCTTTGCATGATGAGTTATGTCGGCAGCATGTTCTAATGGCCATGCCCCTACAGCAAAGTTCATTCCTGAGTTCACTGAACTCATTCAAGGCTACATTCCTGGCGCTTTGGGAGACAACGAAGGTAATGCCTTACTTATTCTGGTATGATACAGGGTTTTTGACATTTGATACTTCACAGACTGGACTCCGGTGAACATATACCCCAAGATGCTTCGCATGCTCGGCATTCTCACTGCCAGAGTCATGATCGACAACCAGGCACCGCCCAACGATACATGGATTACCCTTACTACGGAGTATGTTCAGTCTGGCACCTCATATGCCCACCAGCTGAAGTTCTGGCCTGGCTTCATGAGACCGTTGGTTCACAGGTTCCTGCCGGAATACTCCGAGATTCAACGTCAGTTGAGTGACGGGCGCTCTATTCTAGTGCAGGCCATTCAAAACTTAAACAAGCCAGAGAACCAAGGATCACCCGAACCACAGCCAACGAGTGTCTTGTACCATATGTCGCGCAAAGCAGCCGGAACCTCTTCGTCGATCATCGATATGCACCTCAAGGAACAGATGAATCTCGCAGTTGGAGGCATTCACACTACATCAGCCGTTTTGACGCAAACTCTTGTCGAACTCTCTTCTCATCCCGAGTATATTCCGGAGCGGAGGCAGGAGGTTGTTGATACCCTGCGCAAGTTTGACGATGTTCTCTCCAAGGCAGCTTTGTGGGATATGCGCAAGCTTGACAGCTTCATCCGTGAAGCCCATCGTCTAAACTCACCTAATCTGATTATGGAACTTCCCATTTTCCCGATTTGCAATATACTAAGTGAATTTTCCAGCTACCCTGCAACGACGCGCGACAAGGGATGTCACCTTATCAGATGGCACCTTCATTCCCAAGGGCACCAAGCTAGAGTTCCCAATTTTTGCAATCCACCGCGATACCGACTTCTACGAAGATGCGACCAACTTTGATGAATACAGATTTCTCAAGAAGCGTCACTAGGATGAGGAGACCAGTGCCAAGCATCACTACGTCAGTGCTCGCAAAGATATGTTGGGATGGGGTTACGGAAAGACGGCTTGCCCTGGCCGATTTCTTGCCGACATCGAAATCAAACTCATCATTGCCTTCATCCTTCTGAATTATGATATCAAGACTCCGGAGGGTCAAGGAAGACACAAGAGTGTGCACTTCGAGAACCAGGTGAGATACGTTTGCATAGCTGTCCTATTCATTGACCACATAAGTACTAATAACGTTTCCAGGTGTTTCCCAACCCGTCGAAACGGGTTTTAATCCGACAGATCCACCGAGAGAGAACTAAGAAAATGAACGCTGGGCAAATATAGGAGGCTCATTTCTGAAAAAATGTGAGGAGATATTCTGTACAAAAACTACACGCAGTAGCCTATGGTACTTTATTTTCTCTACCCTTTTATCCAAGCCGACTCAGTGGTTATGCCGCTCCCTTTCCTACCTTTGCGGTTTTTCCCAGACTTCAAGTAGCAAAAGTTAGAATCCAGTCCCTGCCTATCTGAATTATTTCCACTTGTCTTCCAGGCCACACCAACGCACCCATCGCGCTTTGAACAGAAATCTGCAACGCCGCGCAGAGGTTCATACAATCCTCCATTGTTGTGAGCGGAACATAACCAATGTCTTGACCCGTGTAGTCCATGGAGCATTCCCGTATGAATGTAACATTCAAATCTGGTATAATGTATTCTCGTGGGGTGAGCGATGTGCAATTTGGGTAAGGACTCTCCTAGCACGGGCGTAGCTTGTTTGGGCACTGGAATGCAGCTCATGTTTGCGCTTGATGAAAGGGGTGAACATGGCGAAGACACTGAAGTTTGGAGCCTGCGTATCAATCGTAAGCATCGATGTCATAGTAGTCAACATGGGGGCCTTACTCTTTGTAACTCTGCTCCATTAGGCCCAGGTCTTTCGCTTTTGATCCTGCAATGACGGCTGCAACTATAGCACCGGCCAAGAGCGTCAAGGAGAGTAAACCCAACCAGAACCATGCTTTCCTGATGCCGCAGACGAGACTCTCCCCACGCTCTTGCGATTGAACATGGGTTGAGCAATTGCTGTTGAGACACACATTCGCTGAGCTCTGGCCATGCGAATGTTGCACGTGTTCCATATGATTGGTATCCCCAGTTGTGACAGTCTGGCCATGACCAGGGTTACCCTTGATGGGCTCAGAGAGCTCAAGGCCTCCACAGACATCAGATCCGAAAAGTGGTTTTTCTTGTCTTGATGATTTGCGGATTCGAGGGGTTCGGGCAAGGAGACCAATAGAGTGTCTCTGGAAGCCATTGGCGGCTGTGGCAATGAACCAGAGTAAAACAACAATGTCGGCTGGCTGGCCGGCAGCCTGCTATTGGGTAAGTTGGTAACTATATACGCAGCCGGCGCAGGCACTGCTGGAAGAGGACTGTATCGTTGATTGACAAATAATTGCTGCCAATCTCGGCCAAAGCTGCGAGCGATAGGTTGGCAGACTGTTGGCGTGGTCTCAGATGTCTCTGTCATCTGCGACTCGAAGCCATGAGACTGGGACAGAGGCTGTCACTCGAAGATCTTTGACTCATCCCTCGGTACTACTTGCTTCCTATAGGACTTTTAACGAACAAATTCTCGGTATCTAAAATGGCAATCAGCATGCATATCATTTTCGGTGGGAGGTGTCTCGTTTAGATCTATGGAGGCCTCTCACAGCTGACCTTCAACAGGTTCATATTTGGTATTGCCTTTTTCCGGTTCGCAAACTGACCATGTATTTAATTCGATTATTCAATCTCTGTCAAACTGACTGTGCAGTGGCTGACGTGATATGAGGGAGAAACCTCGATCATGGAGATCCTGTGACTGAGCCTCTACTTTCAACACAGCATCTGTGTGACGTTCATCTCGGTACAGACCTGAAATGCCTGGCTGTCTATGAGATCTTGATGCCGATGCACACAAGCACAGTGTTAACATCAGAAACCCATGGAAATCAAAGTACCACAACGCTGTAGAAATATTGATACAAACATCCAAGACAAAGTAATTCCTACCATTCCGTCATGACTTCTGTGGTGAAGCTCCATCCATACCTTGCTGAAGACGTTGGACTGCACCAACAGCTCCTTGGATTCGCCCGAACGTCACTATCGTCTCTCAATGATATGCTATTGCATGCCAAGACTCTCACAGACATCCATAACTTCAGGGTTTCGGTTTCATGGTGAGTCGTTCCTCTGTGGCAATTGAAGCATTGCTAACGCTCTCAGGCTTGTGCTTTTCTATCTGCTATACTCCTATTTTGTGCTTTTCACCCACGCAGTCAGCGTCTCCAGCGTACAGGATTATCAGCTACTAGCAAACGTCACGAGTGGCCTGCGAGAATTCAGTGGGCAGAACTCAGCTTTGATGGGTGTTCAAAAGCTTTTTGAGGGATTCATGGCATTGTGTAAGCCATCATTCAGGAACGACTGTCGGACTCAGACTTCAAATGTAGTACAGGAGGCAACACAGTCCACAGCAAGAGGGGCTGGCCCGCCCTCGGCGCGAGGGTCTTCACAGGTACTGGAGGCACCGGAACAAAGCAGAGTTGCGGTGCCCTGGTGGACAAACCCATTCGCAACGACTGCTGAGGAAGATGCAGACAACACATGGAGCTCTGCCAATGGCCATAGTTCGGGGGTCATACCAGACTTCAGCTCGTTGGATGAACACGATCTATTTACAGAGTTGTACAATACGCAGCCTTCTATTGGGTGGATCGATGCACCATGGCCGTCAGTAAGTCATCCATAACTGCAACCATAATTGAGTTGAATCGATTTCACAAGATTGAATCACAATATTACGTTTTCATGTCAGAATGTTGCATCTGTAAGGAAGGCTATGAAATGGGCACGAAGACATTGCTATCTCGGTTTACTTCGATTAACCGAGACCTGGAATTAATCGAAAAACATTCCACCAGAAACATTTATGCTCGCGCCGTTGATCCAGCTGGCTCTCTCCTCGGCCAGAAACGAAACAGCTAAAGCAACATCCTCAGGCAACCCAATCCATCCATCGACTGGAGTCCGCGCATCGGAGATCTGGGTCAGAAATGCGTTGCTCATCTTCTGAAGTTCGCCAAGGAATTCCGGTGTTTCAACAATACCGGGTGACACTGCGTTGATTGTGCACCCGTAGGTTGGCGGGAGGTCCTTAGCGAGACATCTGGTGAGGGTTGCGATAGCGCCCTTGCTAGTTGCGCAGGCCGTCTGAAGGATCTCGGGTGATGTAGCAACTTCGGACGTAATGTTGATAATTCTACCGCCCCCGCCCTCAGATTTCGGAGTTAATTACGGCAAAGCCGCTTGTGTGACAAGAAATGCGCCCCGAACATTCGTGTTCATGGTAGTACCCCAGAGATTGACCGTGGTGTCTTCGACCTTGGCAAGCGTCGCCTTGGCAGCATTGTTGACGATAATGTCAATTTTTCCGAACTTGTCGACGGCAGCTTTGACGAGCTTAGCAGGCCCTTATACAGTGGATATATCTGCTTCAATAGCTATCCAAGGTTTGTTTAGGCTGTTTCCGACTTCGTGGGCGGCACCCTGCAGATCTGGCCAGCCATAGTTGATCACCACCGAGGCACCTCGGGCTGATAGCTCTCTAGCTACTGCAGGTCCAATGCCTGATGAAGATCCGTTGATGAGAGCCACCTTCCCGGCGAGAGCGTTTGGGCTTGCGTCCCGAGGGGGGTTGATACGCTTGCGGCTCGCGATGACTTCCATATTGTTTGTGGACGGCGTTTTGGCGTGGACGTAGAAGTCAAGCTTTCACTCGAGCAGATTCATTGAGAAATATTTTGCTGAATGTCTTTGATACTAGCCACCACACAAGATTCAAGCACTCGGTCCTTGAGGTACATATCTAAGACCACATAAACTATCGAGGACAGTCCATCCCCGATGCAGCCGCCGGCTCCTATCGTTGATCCAACAAGCATCTCTTACACGGAAAGCTTGTGCCACATAATTCCGACGGCCAAACAAAATTACGGCTCCAGCCAATTTCAAGATCCACGTATCGTTATCTCCATGGCGATGATTCAGTTGGGTGGAACCCCGCTGCAAGCTGCACGGCCCCGGATTTCGGCCGGAACTCGCAGGATGATACTTTCCGGCACCGCCTCATAGAGTTATGCCTAGGTCAAGATCTACAATCATGGGTGACCTACAATACTTACTAAGCGGGAATGTCGTTGACATGGTGATGTTACTTCAGCCTACTACTGAAAGCCGTCGTTAATGGGCTCGCGGAGTCAAGGTCAATGCCAAAAGTCCCGAATCAGCCAGGCAGGTCATAAGTTGACTGCCACTGATCGCAGCGAACTTGAAAACTTTTGAGATAGACTAGCTTGATCTCGTTCCTTCTCATCAGTCAACATGCCAATCTCATGTGAGGACACCTGCGCTGCCGAGACGCACCCAGACGCCGACGGAGTCACGGGATTAGCCGTTTTGGCTGTTAACAGCACCGGTAAGACCATCCAATGGACTTTCAACAACACAGTCGAGGGGACTATTTACTCACTCCTTGTAGGAGTGTCCTTCATTGAGAAATATTACGGCAGAAGAAGCGCTATCGGTTCCGACAAGATCGACAGCAATAGTGCTTTTTGGATCTACTCCATCACCAAAACCATCATAGCTATTGCAGCCCTGCAATGTGTTGAGCGCGGCGAAGTTCAACTCGATGAGCCCATTTACGATATTCTTCCTGAGCTAAAGGACTTCGGTGTGCTTGGCTACGACCAGACAGGCAACATTGTTCTCACACCCCACAAAGAGAAGATTACCCTCCGTCATTTGCTATCTCACACCAGCGGAGTAGGTGTGGATCTGTTTGATCCGCGTCTTCAAGCATGGCGGATGTCACGCGATGAGCACCCTCAAGCCTTTCGGGAGACTCGAAGAAAGCTTATACCAACCCCCTCCTGTTTGAGCCTGGCTAAGGATGGGCCTATGGAGGCGGTGTCGAGTGGGCCGGTATTGCTGTTGAGAGACTGACCAAGTTGAAGCTCGGAGAGTATATGAAGAAGAATATCTTTGGTCCTCTGGGAATGACTAGCACAATGTTTCATCCGGACAAGAACCCGGATATTCAGAAGCATCTTGTTGAGACCAGCACGAGGATTTCAGATGGGACACTCGTGCCGATGACGGGGCCATACCCCGGGTCGACCGAGGATGACAGTGGCGCCATGGGGCTAGTCTCGGCGGTTCCAGACATCGCAAAGCTCACAGCCGATCTCCTCAAAGAGACGCCGAGCTTACTTGGGCCAGAATACCTGGCGGAGTTATTCTCGTCCCAGTTCAGCCCCGATTCACCGGCAGCTAAGATGCTTTCATACGGAGCGGTAAGTCTCTCAGGGCTCTGATTGAAGCAATTTGAATGCTGATGATTGAAATGCAAATGATGTATGGCCGCCTGACCGGGGAACCATACGATCCCGAGAAGGTGGGGCAGGCTCCAGGAGCTTACTTTGTCAAGAAAGATACGCAAGGTCTGCCCGGTGGAACTCTCGTGATGACAGGAATTCCAATTTGGTGTGGTTTGTCAATCGTGACAGGGGAGTCGGCGGGCTTTACGCCAGTGCAATCATGCCCCCCGACGATGCGAAGAGCACTGAGCTGATTGCTGGTTTCTTGAGGGAGGTCTTCAACAAGGACTGAACAGTCGCATGCGGTTGAGTTCGTCTACTAACTGAAAACACGATGGTTCATTTTGACCGCAATCGTACTGCCTAGACCTCTTAACAAAGATTGGCTTCATCCCAGATCCTATTCATTGACTAAGAAATAATTGACAATGGATGTCCGTTTCCCCCTCCCCTCTGCGCCGGAGCCTCCCCACGCTTCGGCCCCGAGCGTCCACACTTTTCTTTGATCGGGGTCGGACGCCAACTTGAAAGCTGCCAATGCCCCGAGCGTAGGACGGATGATCGGACATTGCTGACTGCACGTCCGTACTTCAGATGGTATCCCAGGCTAGATCAGGTTTTGACAGTTGACAGCTCCATCAATTGATCACGGAGTGTCTTTCTCAGTTATGACATTGAATTAGCCCCATATCTGACAGTCAAAGTTTATGTTGGGCGTTTGCGGCTGGAAATCCGAAAGGGTCCCCACGTCGCGGGTTCCACGGCTTCCATGAATGTTCAAAATCCAAGCCTCCCTTCCGTACACACCTGCATATCTGTACATCTGTATGGCCTTGGGCTGCATTCGTGAAACAGCGCTCGCCAACTTTGTAGGTGCGAGCGACCAAAAACATCAGATGATGACAACATATATACCGAGAGGTCTTGTGAGAAGGATGAAGGTTTTTAGACTGATATCACTTGCTTACTCGGCCGCTCTCACGTTGGTCCTCGCTGCGAGTGCATGACACGATGTTCAGCTTTTGGGTGTCAGTAGCCCTCTGGGCAGGCCTGTCTTCGCAGGTTCCGTTGCTGGAAACGAGGCAAAACGATAAAGCTTCCAGGCCCCTTCAATTCAGCAGTGATGGAAACTTCAAGATTGCCATCTTTGAGGATCTCCACTTTGGAGAGAGTAAGCTCATATTGGTCATTGAGAGACATAAAAGAGTTTGCAATCGCTGACGTTCTACAGATGCCTGGTCATTCGGTCCAGCCCAGGACAAGAAGACCGTGAAAGTCATGAACGATGTTCTCGACAAGGCCAAACCAGACTTTGTTGTTTTGAATGGCGATCTCATCACTGGCGAGAACGCGTTTCTCGAAAATGCCTCGTTTGTTCTCGACCAGATTGTCCAGCCTATGCTCGATCGCAATCTTCCTTGGAGCAGTACATATGGTAATCACGACTATCAGTTCAATCTAAGTGGTAGTGACATTCTCGCCCGCGAGGGAAAATGGGTCAACTCCAGGACTCAGAACATGGTCTCGGGCGATGTTGGCGTCTCCAACTACTACCTCCCAGTGTACGCGTCGGATTGCACCAAGGACAGCTGCGCTCCAGAGCTTCTTCTTTGGTTTTTCGACAGCAGGGGTGGCTTCAAGTATCTCCAAAAGGATTCGTCAGGCAACCAAGTCGGGAACCCAAACTGGGTGAATGAGAGCGTCGTCTCGTGGTTCAAGTCTACCAATTCCGACCTGGTCAACAAGCACAAGAAGAACATTACCTCACTTGCATTCGTACATATCCCACCGGATGCCTCACGCGCCGTACAGGCGAAAGGCATCGACCCGGCTAAGGAGCCCGGCATCAACCAAGATAACCCCCTCTCTCGACAGTCCGAAGGATGGTGCAGCGATGGCACCAACAAGGACACGTGCAGCTACGGCGGCCAAGATAAAGCCTTCATGCAAGCCATTACTGCGACCCCGGGTATGCTTGCAGTCTTCAGCGGCCACGACCACGGGAATAGCTGGTGCTATAAGTGGAGCGGCGCTGTCAACGGGCTAAGCGTTGAGGGCACCGGTGTAAATCTGTGCTTCGGTCAACGCTCGGGTTATGGAGGGTACGGAAACTGGATTCGAGGGTCGAGGCAACTGTCTTTGACGCGGGACAATCTGTCAAAGGGTATTGTGGACACCTCAATACGACTGGAGTCCGGCGATGTGGTCGGCTCTGTTACGCTAAACTCAACCTACGGGCAAGATCAGTACCCTGTTACCCCGGATCAACGGACATAAGGTCGTCAGCTTTTCCAGGACCTGTACTGGAGGACGGATTGAACTTGAAAGATGGCCGGACGTGTTCTCAATTGTTTTCATGAGTACCGAGTCCAGATATTTTGATTTTGATGCACATATAACAGCTTAATTCAATCCCAACCTAGGATTCTCGACCAAGTCAAAAGATCAATCGACACTAGACATCTATGGCGTTCAGATTTAGACACGAAAATTTCTGGTCATTGACGAAGTTAGGTCCTACTGTTATTGACACGGAAGCGACAAAAATATGACCATTGACATGAAGGCTTCTTTAGGTACATGCCTCAATAAATAAGTTTCTATCGCGTGCTTGAGGTTGCATCCATGGACCCTTAAGGCACCATTCTGGCTTCCCAAGAGCCAGCCTCAACAAGTAAAGTTGTTTCACTCGTCCTGGGTAGCCTCCTCAGTCACATCACGTTTCGGCGGACCGTGCGGGACACCCTTAGACGGCGGAGCAGGGCCGTTGGGTCGCTTCATAAGTCCCAGATCTCGCTTAGGGGGAGTTGAAGGATCGCCCTTGGAAGGTGGCGCTGGCCCATTAGGCCGCTTGACAGGGCCGACCAAGGACCGCTTCGGGGTCCCGTGAGGATCTCCCTTCGAGGGCGGTGCCGGCCCATTGGGACGGCTGACAACCTCGATGTCTCTCTTATCGTTGTTTTCGGCCGATTGGGAAACTCCAGACAGAGTCGTGTCGGAGTTGCCCAGGCTTCGGGATTCGACGGTTACCTCATTGCCGGAACTGACCCGGGGTTAGTTGAGAAGCCAAACATAGACGTAGTTGTCGTATGAACTTACCGCATCTGAGGAACGCCGTAAACCCCGGTGAGAGTCAGCGCCATGAAAGTGGCGACCTGGAGGAACTTCATTGTTGTGATGATAGGTCGATGCAATACCTTGATTCTTTGCGTAGGGAGGTTCCAATGAGGGAGCTGGCGCAGTTAGCAGGACTTGCGTGTTTAAATAGTTTAGCATAAATCGCAGTTTTGTACTCGGGTGGAGTGGACGGCTGGTCTTAGAAGTAGCCGATTAAGCTTTCTCAATATGCAAGGTTGAGAATGATCCCTACATAAAATAGGACGCATGTCTGGTCCGAATTCTAGGGATGGTACTTCCTCAGTTAATGTTGATATTTCTCGTACTCCCGCCGGAGTGAACACGACTGCTTATTTACTGAAGTTCATTCACTGGAGTATTCCAGCCTACTTCGGCCTTCTACAGAAACAAAATGCGATCTGGTCCCAACTCACTACTCTCGCATTCGTTGACAGATGCTCTGGGCCCAACATCAATACGAGCTCTGAGAGTTCAGACCCAATACTACTCCAGTCTACTACGTGACATGTAATATCAGGCCTCCAGCGTATTTGCCAACTTTATCTACACGCGGAAAAAGAAAGCCAGTTGGGAAGATATAGACGTTGGTTGGCCTGGGTTGAATTCAGAATTGGGGCCGGCAGTGTTGGTGGAGACCGGGGCTTAACTGCACCACGGTACGCAACAAGAGGCCGAATGGATTGAATGACGCAAGCTGCAGCACAAGGAGGAAACTTGGAGCGGGACTTACCATAATGGTGTCTCGAAGATATTCCCGCAACTCTCGTTGTTGGGTATTGCTTGCTTCAAACTGCATCTAACTTCAGTCATCCCGTCACCGAATTTCCTTGCCTCCGACACCGAAGATCTACCCGATTGGCCGCGACGGTGATTGAGACGGACCTGACGTGACCGAATGATACGCCAGAAATTTGACAGGAAAGCTTTCTTTTGAAGACGTTCATTGGTCATCCGTGCGGCTGAGGGCAAATTCGGCCATCGTGATTGAACGAGGTGTATCGTTCATCTGTAGTGCTTCCAGGCAACGATTTTCCGCAAGTGGTTGCTTCCATGACAGCGAGATCAAGTGCACGAATTTGACAACAATTTCTGGAGCTACTAGATACCCAAATGTAAGGAGACCTTTACGTCATACACGACCAATTCGATTCGACGAAGGGGAACCGTTTAGGTGGCTCGCACTCAATGAATACCTAGCTTTCAAGCCCACGAGACTCACTACCTTTGTGGTGACAAAGCTTTTGAAATTTAACTCCGGCAGAAGGATCGAAGAACGCGGCGCATCTGCTTTCATTTGACGAAAGTGGCGCGGAGGCAGATGGCTGTGAACCCGGCCACGGCCACTAGGTCTGGGAACCGGCACATCGGCACAGCCAAACGGCAGGAGCTGCGCACTCACAACTTGCAGGATTCGGGTGTTGTCCGCGCGGCTAATACCATGAAATTGTCAGCGTCAGCAATCAAAGGTTTCCAGCTGCTCGGGATGTTAGACACTAAGGTAGGGCGTCATCTGCGACAAGCGCTCTTAATTCTTACCGCATCGACTAGCAGCCAATCACGATTAAACCTTCCCGACGTTATGTCCGGTACGCAGCTGCCTTCGGATATTCATATCACGGCTATGCGCGATGGAGGTATCACGAACAAAAGAACTATCTGTCCCGCCGTGTCCACGATGCGGTAACGGGATATAAGAGGACTGGGAGTGGCATCTGGGGGGTTTTGCAAAACAAAAAGATCAAGACATCAGCAGTCACCAGAACTACTTTTCGGCAAGATCTTGTAGTTTCTCAGAGCACAGCTTCCATCTGCCAATTATTTGATCACAGTCGGACATTCCAACATGCGAGTCTCCGCATACTTTCCGACCTGTCTTCTAGGGGTCTTACTTGATGCTGCCAACGCATCTCCAACACCAAGCGACGGCATGGTGATAAAGACAACTTCAGGTCAAATCACGGGCTTCATCAACTCAACACATCCCGAGGTTCGTCAGTTCTTAGGCATTCTTTATGGGAAACCGGCGACACACGAGTTGCGCTTTTCTCCACCTCAGCGATATACAAGCAACGCACCCTTCAACGCCACCAAGACGCCTGATGCGTGCCCTCAGTTTCAGATTCATGGCGGCGGACTGCAAACTGGTTCTTTGTCTGTGCCTCTACAGCAACCTCCGACATGAATCCAGCGCAGCAAGAGTCACATTGTTGTGGCAGTGCAGTATCGTCTGAACATATTTGGCTTCCCCAATGCCGCTGGCCTCAAGCAGTCCAACTTAGGCCTCATGGACCAGCGGATGGCCATCGAGTGGGTTAGGGACAACATTGAAGCATTCGGTGGTGACCTGAACCAACTGGTCCTTTGGGGTCAGTCCTCCGGCGCTGCATCTACAGATGCGCACAACTTTGCGTTCCCCGGTGACCCTATCGTTAGGGGGTTCATCCAAGACAGCGGTAATGTCTTGATTCCACCTTCCACTGGCCTTGCCACACTCGATCCCATACACAGCAACTTCTCATTTGTGGCGAAAGAACTCGGCTGCCCTCCCGTCCCGGAAGCTGAGCTGGCTTGCATGCGTTCCCAGTCAACTGAGCCCATCGTCAACTTCCTCGCGAACTACACCGATACCATGGCAGCGCCACCTCTGAACTTCATCGCAACTCCGGACGAGAAGTGGGTGTTCTCCAACTACACAGATCGCTATGCCAAGAGCCTCTTCAGTGATCGTCCCGCGATCTTCGGCTCCAACCTGCGCGAAGGAAACATCATGGTCCCGTTCCCACAGGACCCAGTGCACATGGGCGTCAACGATATACTGTCCGAGATATTGACGCTCGCCCTTTTCCAATGCCCAGCTGCACACTCCGCCGGGATGCGAGAAGCCGCGAAGCGAAAGACGTACCGATACCTGTATAGCGGCAACTTTACCGATATCAGTCCGTACTTCTGGGCCGGCGCATATCACATGACTGAACTGTCTCAGATCTTTGGTACGAGGGGAGATTTCATCGCTTCGGCTTCAGATTATGAAGTTCAGACAAGTGAAGCAATGCAGGACTTGTGGTTGGGGTTCGCACAGAACCTGGATGCTCCAGAAAAGGCAGGTTGGCAAGAGGCCAACGGCGGCAAGATGCTCATGCTCGGAGCGCCTGGAGGTTCGAGTGTCCAAGTGATTGATGAGATGGTAGTCGATGATCCGTGCAAAGCGAACGGGATGTGAGTTGTTATGTCATGCTCTGACCAAGAGGGTGGTGTCCCCGCAAGGCTCAACAGCGTCTACTAGCATACCTCGGACGGCTGTTCTTCCCGGGCGCATCCATAAAATAGATAGGACAGACTTTTGGGATTAACCACATAGATATAACAGGTTTCACTAGTTTAAATAGACTACTTCGCATTTCATCTGTCTAGACAGTAACTCAAATCTATATAAGTAGCCTTTTGGTTAAAGATCCTAGATCAGACTTTATCATAAGTAGAAATCTTTCATTCTTCCTCAGTGTGGGCCCAAGCCGGCTCATATCCCGTCTAGCGCCCGCATGCGCCCGGATGTGGCCTCGGACTTAAAAAAAGGAACAACCGAACGCTCTTATCCACAAAAGACAAAAGATTTTGACCAGCATGGGGGTCGAACCCACAATCTCCTGATTCCACGGTGTATCGTAGTCAGACGCCTTGCCATTGGGCCAACCGGCCAGACAATTCAGAACACCTGAGGTGCCCGTCTGTTGGGAAATCGCGGAACTCTGCAGCCCATATTCTCCAAGAGAAGCCTGGATTTGAGAAGTCCCATGTCGTCGTCCCCAGCCCTTCTCCAACTGCGGTTCATCTGAAGCATTCGTGTATCTAAGAAAACAGAAGGACAACCCAGAAAGCAATTGCCTTCCTTACGAACAAAAATTCCAAGCCTTTCCGCAAGCGCCCAACGCCAAGGGTAAACATTTGAGCATCGCATACAGCACAATGATGCAACCCACAGCAGGCTCAATTGGGCCAACAGCAGCACACAACCCTTGTTTTTACATGCATGGCAGCGGCGCAGGATACTGGACGTCTTTTCCATTTACCCGATCATCCGTCCGCGAATTTCGGCATTTTCCCAAAGCCCCCGCCCTGATGCTCCTCAAATCGACGACACTGCCTAATGCGACAGTGTGAATCCACCTTTTTTGGATCGCGGCCGAGAGCTGATCAATTGTGACAATGAATATTTCTGATGGTGACCAAGAAATGACGGTATCTTTCTGATCGTTCCTCCGTGTTCTGACACGTAAACATGGCAAGTCAGCATAATGACGTACATGCTCAGGAGCGTGACACGGATTTCGATGAGGCTGAATCCGATGTTGACTCGGCTTTCAGCGAGGTGCGACGGAGATGAGGTCCTTGTTCAAGCTTTTCGTCGTCGTTGCTAATTTTTCGTAGACGGCGCCTTCGCTGATATCTTTGCGCTCTAGCATTTTTGACTACGAGTTCGAGAATGGGCGGACATACCATTCCATGAGCCGAGGCAGTATGTTAACGGACGATGACGCGACCAATCGATTCACTGACGAAAGTTAGAATACGCTTACCCAAACGACGATGTATCTTGTTTTTGATTTCAATGTATTCCCGAGTTCGACGCGTTCTAACGAGAAAATTTGCTAGCTTGAAGTTCAGCGGCTGAGTGAGCATGACATTCCTTTTTTTTTTTTTTTTTTTTTTTTTTTTTTTTTTTTATGTGTCGAGGCAGATGTCTGATTGCATACAGAACTGCAGCATCACATATGGCTGATAACATTGGACGGAGAGCTAGCTTGCAGTCCAGAAAAGCATAAGGCAAAGAGGGTGATGGACATGGGGACAGGCACCGGTGTGTGGGCCATTGATTTCGGTGAGTTCGCTCTACAAACTGCGCGGGATGAGCAACAACTAACAATATGTGAAGCCGATGCATACCCTGGTTCCGAGGTAAGTGATCATGGCATCACGCTTCTCACATGGTATGATCTGTACACTAACAATTACAAGGTCATCGGTGATGACCTAAGTGCAATTCAGCCAGAATAGTAGGTCACGGATGTCCCAACTTCCCAAACCGCAGGTAAACTGATTGTAATGAGCCAAGTCTGCCATCTAATTGCAGCTTTGAGATCGACGATCTAGAAAAAGACTGGAAATGGAAAAGACCGTTCGACTTCATATTCTGCCAAGCCATGGCGGGAAGCTTTTTTGACTTTCCTGTCACGCTCGGGGAAAGGGGAACCAGTAGTGCGCCGGGGGACCACCTGAGGGGCCCCCGCACACCAGATTATAGTTAATCCTTATAGGGATTTAAGGGGGTCTACGTATAGATTTTTAAATAAGTAAATTTAAATAAATATTAAAACCTATACCTAAAAGGTAATTACTAACTCTAGTACTCTATATAACGCTCTAATCTAATATATTTAAATTTCTACTTATTTTAATAAACGTACTAACTATTAGAGCGATAATAGTACTTAATAGTACTTAGGTAGCTTAGTAGTAGAATACTAGTAGTACTACTACTATAACTACTAAGAAAGACCTAATACTTATAAATATAATAGAGGAGGATAACCTCTTTATAGCTAGTAATAAGAGACTAACTAAAAACTTCTAAACGTTAGATATAGATATAATAGAAAACCTCTCTATAAAATAAGTTTAAGCTATTTTAGAGAAAGAAACTATAAAAGTAAAGAAGAGGAAAATACTTAACACTAAGAGAGAGGAAGTGGTAATAAACGTTAGTCTTATAATAACTAGTATAAGTGAGAGTAATAGTTGGTTTCTCAGTGTGGCAAAGGGTAATAGTAAAGTAAGGAGCTATAGAAGTTATTATTATATTAGTTGCATATATTAACTAATCTAAGTTCCTAGTAAAGTTAGGGGAACTAGTTAGTTATTATATAGACGTTATTAACTTATACTAGTCCCTATAGGGTTAAGTAGGTGTTTTAGTCTATTTAGAATAATGTTACGACCTGTGAGCAAGGATAACAGTTAGTCGACCCACCTTAGGCATCAGGCAGCTAGGATAGGATATTTATACTACAGGATCATAGGAATAGCAGAAACTCACTTAGAAACAGAAGAACTATAGTATAAGTTATATAATAATAAGATAAGACTAAGTAAATAGTGTAGATTACTGAGTACTTAGTAAGGACTACTAAATACTTACTAGCGATTACTAAGCGCTTATTAATACTTAGTTAGAAATTAGTAGCTAGATAAAAGAACTATTTAAGATTTATATATAGTATAACCTAAGTTTTACTTAAAGTTAGACTTCTATAGCTTTTTAGTAATTAACTTAGTATTTATCTTTATAGATACTTTTAGCTTACTTTTACTGCAAATCACTTATTAAGCTTAAGACTAATTACTTTAGTCTCTAAAAGACCTAATCTACTATCAGCCTACAACTTATAACTTAGACTATAATCTTAGTGTATTATTATAATATGTTAATCTCTAGCTTCTATTAGTAGACTTTACTATTAGATAGCTAACTATAACACTTTAATTGCTCCTATTTAGTAAGTTAACTATTAATACTTATTAATAGTAAAACGATAAGTATGTCTTTTTATACTTTAGCTAAATCTTCTACCTTAGGATCTTTATCTTCCTCGCGCAACTAGCCTTAGAATCTAGTATAGGAACTTACTAGCGTTGAGGATTACAACATGCTGGACCTTAAGTATAACTTTAATAGAGAAGGCTTCTTCACTAAAAAAGGTTATAAAAAACTCTAATATATTATCTAGAAATAAAAAGCTGAATCTAAGGAAATATAGATGTTTATAAATAAAAGTAAGTAAATTGTTAAAAACCTTAACAGATAACTTCAGAACGCTATAGTAGCTTTTAAAAAGCTAGAAAAGGATGTTAGAGGAGATGCTAACCTTAAAAGGGTTTAAGAACTTTAAGAAGAACTTAACACTTTCTAAGCTACTACTAATATTATTACTACCCTAATTAGAGGATAATAGAAACTTAAACTTAGTGCTCTAATTACTTATAATAGTACTTCTAGATAACTTAAGTTATTCTTAATCTAAGTTAAGAACTATTAGAACTTCTACTATAGAGACTTTACTAGCTAGACTAAAAAAGTTATCTATACTACTACTTACTTATAAAGATAAGCTTTCAAATAGTTTAAACCTATCTAGAAAGAATTCCTTAAGTATAAAACCTTAGATAAATGCTTTACTGAGATCTATAATATCTATAGTAGCTTTAAGGGATTTAAAGATACTTTCTGCTCTCTCTTCTAAAACCTTAATGAGAAATAATAAGCTAAAAGAGACCTTATATAGCTATAATAGATAAAGTTAACTAAAAAATATGCTACTATGTTTAGATAACTTAGTGTTTAACTTAACCTCACTAAAGAAACTAAGATCTTTATGTTCTATTAAAGACTTAAAAATGAAGTTAAAAATAAAATTATTAAGATTAACTGTTCTTAAGACTTTCTTTAGTATGCTAACCTTACTATTAAAATTAATAATTAACTTTTTGAATGCTATAAGGAAAAAAGCAAAAAATAATAAGAACTAAACTTTAGATGTAAATACTAATAGCAGCTCTATTAGAAGTTTAATTCCTAGTAGAATGATAATAAACCTTATAATAACTGGAATAATACTTACTAGAGTACTACTTATAGATAATATAGTAGACCTATAGACCTCAGTATGATAACTAAACCTAACGACAAAAAACCTTAGAACCTTAAGTGTTATAACTGCAATAAGTAAGAATATATTGCTAGAGATTATAAGTAGCCTAAAAAGCTTCTTTAGAAACTAGTGGCTAAATAACCTCAATAGGTTAATATTATTGCTAAAGTTCTATAAGTATCTTAATCTTAGACTAAATGTTATAATGATAACTGTTAGATTTATTTTGAAGATAAGGAAATATTAGGATATTACCTAAGAGATAGTAACTTTAAACGATCTGAATATAATATAACTATTCTAGATATATATCTAAGAACTTTAGTAATGATGCATACTAGTAACAATAAGATCTATAGAAAAATTTGAGAATAACTTAATAAGATGCTATAAGTATAATAACTTAAATTAATTTCTAGTTTTACTCTAAAAATAACTAATAGCTAAGGTTAGACTAGCTATAAACTTCTAAACCAGACTACTTATATAATACTAAAAGAACAGATAAGGGAAGAATTTAATGATAAGCTAGATTACTAGTATAACCTTCTAGAAGAATAGCAACTGTTTAATCTTATAAATAACTAGACTTTTAGAGAAGGAGAAAGTTTTTCTTATAACTTAGACAAACCTTGCGATATTATATGCTAATATGCTCAGGTAGAGATCGCTTATAGGCTTACCTCTAGTGTAGATAACACTAGCTCTAAAGAGGAATCTAAAAAGGATAATATATTTAAGCGAATTATATATAAGTAAATCAACCTATATAATAATAAATAGTTTATTAAACTTTATAATATACTTAATATAAGACTAAGAATATATCACACTTTATAACTTAAGATTAAAGATTACTTCTACTTTAGAATTACTAACTCTAACTATTAATACCTCTTTTAGGCATAGTGTTTCTTTAACTAGTGTGAAATCTATATAAGAGATAAATATAACTACTATTTCTAACCTAAGTAATATAATAACAGTTCTTTATAAAATATCTATATTATATATATCCTCACTAGATAGAAACTTAAAAAGTTTGATAGTAATATTGCTATATTTACCTCTAGCTAATAATTCTTTATAGAATGCCTCTATAATAAATAGATAAAATAGGATGAATGCTAATATGATAAGTATTAGACTTACTATAAGGAAAAAGCATACGTTTAGAGAATTATAAAGAATAAACCTTAACCTCCTCAGGTTAGATACTATGAAAACAGCCTTATAAAGGCATAATAGGAAGAAAAGCAAATTATCTACCTAGGATACCTAGAATAGTTAAAAAACTAGACTTACCTATTGAAGTAGAACTATAATAAGCAATAAGGAAAAGGTTTATTTACTAAATATTATAAGGATATTAGGGTAATATAGAACTTAAAGTTACTATTAACTAATAAATAACACTTATACTAATTAACAGTAGAGCTAAAGCAAACTTTATTGCTTTTTAAGCTATTAATAGGCTAAAAATACTATAGAGAGAAAAGGAACAACTATATTAGTTATATATAGCAGAAGGAGAAGAATTTAAATATAAAGGAAGTACTATCTATAATGAGACTACACCTCTTAAAATAAGCTATTTAAATTAAAAAAAAAGAATCTAATTTGATATTGCTAACTTAGGAACATATAATATAGTGCTAAGACTACTCTAGCTATAAATAAGCAACCTATAGATAGATTAGAGCAAAGGCTAACTCTATTAGAACTATAATAACTTAGTTTCTAAGCAGCCCTATTGAAAACAAGCCTTAAACAAGCTGATACTATATGAAATAATGAGACGATATATCTGCTACTTTAAGGCAAAAGAAGCTATATTATAACTATTAACTATAATAGATCTTAAATAAAAGAATAATCTACTTCTATCTATCTTAAAAAAATATAGAGTTTATAAGAAACTCTTTGCAGCTGAATTAGAGACTAGACTGCTTAAATATACTAGTTTTAATCATAAAATCCCCCTTAAGAAAGGGAAAGAATTATAATTTAACAAAATCTATAAACTTAACCTAATAGAGATAGAAGCTTTAGATAAGTACTTTAAAGAAAACTTTAGGAAAAGTTATATTAGACCTTTAATATTACTAGTAGAAAGTCTAATCCTATTTATACTTAAAAAGAATAGAAAATTATAACTATATGTTAACTATTATATATTTAACAAAATGACAATTAAGAATTGCTACTTGCTACCTCTTATAGATGAGATAAGATGACTTTTATATAAAGCTAACTAGTTTACAGCTTTTAATTTTAAAAGGGCTTATAATCTGATCTAAATAAAATAAGGTGAAGAATAGAAAACTGCTTTCTAAATACAAAAAGGACATTTTGAATACTTTATTATACTTTTTAGTCTTACTAATATACCTATAACATTTTAGAATATAATTAACGTAATACTATATAAGTATATTAATATCTATATAGTTATCTACTTAGATAATATCTTTATCTTTTCACCTATACTTGAGAAGTATAAAGAAGATGTTTATTACATCTTATAAGCTTTTTAGAAAGCTAAACTCTTAGTTAAACCTAAAAAAAGCGAATTCTATATATAAAAAGTGGAGTACCTCAGATTTATTATTACCTCTAGAAAGGTTTATATATTAGGAAATAAAGTTAAAGCTATTAAAGAATAGCTAGTACTTAATAACCTCAAAGAAGTCTAAAGATTTTTAGGTTTTATTAACTTCTACTGCAAATTTATTAAAAACTATAATAAGATTAATATAGCTTTTACTAGCCTTAGCTGTAAAGATATACCTTTCATATAGGAAAAACTATAATAAATAGTATTTTAGAAGATTAAAGACTATATTGCTAGTGAGCCTGTTCTAATTATTTTAGACCTAATAAAATAATTTAAAGTAGAACTTAATGCGTCTAACTATATAATTAGAGTGTAACTATCATAATAAGACTTAGAAGGATAACTATATCTTTACGCCTTCTTTTCTTATAAGCTCTATAGACTAGAACTTAACTACTAGATATATAATAAAGAGCTTATAGTAATTATTAAAGCTTTTAAAGAATAGAGACTTAAACTCTTAAGAATGATTTATAAAGTATTTATATACTCTAATTATAAGAACTTCTCACACTTTATAACCTTAAAAATGCTTAATAAATAATAAATCTAATAATTAGAATTCCTCTTAGAATTTAACTTCTAAATAATCTATTAAAAAGGATTAGATAATAGTAGAGTAGATGCTTTTAGCTGACAACTAAACTATAATATCTTAATACCTAAAGAGACCTAGGTGATTTTTAAATAATAAAATAATAGAGATCTAGTGCTAATAGCTAAACTTTTGATAATAGCTAGACAATCTAGTATTAGCCTAACTAATGAACTAGATAATGAAGCAATTATAGAATTTTATATGTACTCTATATATAGTTACTAAGGAATTATGAAAACCTAGAAATAACTATAATAACAGTATAGAGAAAAGGTTATAAGAGAATATATAGTAAAAGCAATTAAGAATTATGAGATATACCTAAAAAGCAAACCTACTTAATATTAACCTTATAGTATACTATAACCTTTACTTATACTATAAACTGCCTAGCAGTTTATATCACTTAACTTTATTATTAAATTATTAAAGTTATAAGAACTCCTTATAGGAGTACACTTTAATAGTATTCTTATTATAGTAGACTAACTTATAAAGTACACCTACTTTATCTTATATAAAGAAGTAAGTAATACTAAAGAATATATATATACCTTCCTTAAGTATATTATTGCTAACTATAGTATACCTAAAGAAATTATATTAGATAGAGATAAGATTTTCACTTTTAAGTTTTAAAAGTTAATTATAGCATAACTTAGTATTAAATAATTAATATCTACTGTATTCTACTTATAGACTGATAAATAAATAGAATAAATCAATTAAATTCTTAAAACCTACCTCTACGCCTATATTAACTATAACTAAGATAATTAGGTTATACTTTTACTTATTACTTAGTTTGCTTATAACAGTGTAATTAGAGAAAGTACTAAGGAATCCTCTTTCTACTTTAACTATAGCTTTAAACTAACTGCTTATAGAGAACCTTAAATAGGCTTAGCAGTAGTTAAAGCTACTACTTCAGTATAATAAATTAAGGATATCTAAGATAATACTTATAAAGAATTTAAATTTATCTAATAATGAATGTTAAGATTTAGCAATAAATAAAGGATTAAGGGACTAACTTTAAAAGAGGGAGATAGCGCCTATTTTATATAGTGAAATATTAAAATAAAACAACTAAGTAATAAACTTAACTATAAAAAACTTAGACTTTTTAAAATTTTATGAGTTATTTCACTAGTTAACTATAAGTTTAAACTCCTAGAAACTATAAAATACTATTTAGTATTCTATATTTCACTTCTTAAGCTAGTATTATGAGGATTATAAATGAATAACCTTATTATTATAGAAGATAACAAACTAGAGTATAAAGTAGAAAAGCTATTTAACTACTAGTATAGAGATAATAAATAGAAATATCTTATTAAATGGAAAAACTATAGATATAAAGATAATATATAGGAACTAGATAATAACCTACTTAAGTGTTGAGATAAAATTAATAAATATATTAGAACACTTAATTATATTGATTCTAAGGATAGATTAAGCTTACTTATAATCTTAGAAGAATTTAAGGAATATGAAAAACATACTAACGAAAAAGAGAAATAAATATAGGAAGAAATGTGATAGAAATAAAGAGAAGCTAAGAAATGAGAGATATAACTCCTATTAGTATTAGTATAACTAAAAGGATGCTTCAGACTAGCATAACAGGAAAACACATCTATTCGACTAAGAATACTAGAATATAACTAAGACTCCTCTAATAAGAAATTTAGTATATTAGGATTCTAGTTAAAGATTAAATTTAGATCTAAGACTTTAGAAGCATCTAATAACTATGCTTCTAAAACTAAAGAAGACTTAGCTAGAAGATCCTTAACCACCTTATCTTCATCTGCAACTATTAAGGTCTCTTTATGATCTTTTTTGAAAACTATTTACTTTGCCTTATAAATATAATCTAACTTTATAAGCACCTTATTTACTTCAGATTGCACCTTTTGCAACACCTCTATTCTCTTTTGAAATAATTCCTCAGTTTTCTCCTCTTTATCATCTAGATGATAAGATTCCACTATTAATTGCTCTACTATAATAAGTTAATAAGAAAGAACTAATAACAAAAGATAAAAACTTATACTAGTAGATTGCATTATTAGAAGCATTATAAGAGCGATAAGTGCTACTAATAGCAATATACTTCCTATAGACTAGCGAACCTAGTAGCATTTTATAATGTAAACCTTTTAAGTGATAATACTAATAAGGTATAACTTTAAAACTGTTTTTAGCAATATTAAGAGAATAATGATAGTAATAAAGCGTAGAAACTATAGGATTATTAGTAATGCAACCTAATATAGTGTTAGCATTATAGGTAAAAAATAGGAAGTATAATTAATAGATCTCTAACTTAGGATTAACAACCTATTTATATTAGGTCTTAAGGGTAAAACCTTTAGAGGGAGGATCTAATGTTATGATCTATAAGTAAGGATAACAGTTAGTCAACCTACTTTAGGCGTTAGGCAGCTAAGATAGAATATTTATACTATAGGATTATAGGAATAGCAGAAACTTACTTAGAAACAGAAGAACTATAGTATAAGTTATATAATAATAAGATAAGACTGAGTAGATAGTGTGGATTACTGAGCGCTTAGTAAGGACTACTGAGCGCTTACTAGTGATTACTAAGCGCTTACTAGTATTTAGTTAGGAATTAGTAGCTAGATAAAAGAACTATTTAAGATTTATATATAGTATAACTTAAGCTTCGCTTAAAGTTAGACTTCTATAGCTTTTTAGTAATTAACTTAGTATTTATCTTCATAGATACTCTTAGCTTATTTTCACTACAAATCACTTATTAAACTTAAAACTAATCACTTTAGTCTCTAAAAGATCTGATCTATTATCAGCCTACAACCTACAACTTAGACTACAACCTTAGTGTACTGTTATAATATGTTAATCCCCAGCTTCTATTAGCAGACCCTACTGTTAGATAGCTGACTGTAACAAATAACTAAAACTAGTAAGCTTACTAGTAATACTAGCTTATAAGCTAGTTTTAACCCTTATGCGTTAGGTTAGCATAGCGCTAGACCTTTAGCTTATAGGCTAGTTTCAGACTAATCTCCCTTAATAATCTAGCTTAATAGCTTAGTTGTTAATGCTCTTACTCTTAATCCTAAAAGTTGAAGGTTTAAGTTACTATTAAGTTATTAGTTTTTTCTATTTATATAACTTATTAGACTTATAGTCTTAGTCACCCTCTTAAGTTATATATAGTATATATATAACTTACTAAAACCTTATATTTAGGGAAAAAAGTAAGTAAAAACTTCTGTTATAAAAAAAAAATATATTATAGAGTTATAAAAACCTCTTTATAAGAGGAAAAATAAAGGAAACCTAATATAGTATATCTTTAACTTTATTAAGCTTAAGATTTAAAGTATTATTATTATGTTTAGGTAAAAACTCTTTATTATATAGGTTTATTATCTTAATAAAGTATTTATATACTTCTTTATTTACTAGTTTTGTGAAAATATCAGCTAAATTAGCTTTTATATATATATAGTATAATTATAGCTTTTCTTCTACTAATTACTGCTTTATAAAGTGAAATTTTATATCTATATACTTTGCTCTTTTATATAATTCTAGATTTTTAGCTATATACTAAGTAACCTCATTATCTATTAATAATTTAGGCTTTTCTAAGGATTTAAATCTTAAGTTTTCTATTATATAGTTTATAGAGTTATATAAATATAGAGCTTCTTTAGTAGCCTCACATAAAGCTATATATTCTACTTTATAAGTGCTTAAAGTAACTATTTTTTGTTTTATACTATTCTAGCTTATTATATTATATAAACTAAAATAAAAGATATAGCCTGAAGTAGAAGTTCTATTAAATAGGTCTATAGTCTAATTAGAGTCTGAAAATCCTACTAACTATAGATCTATATTATAGTTATATATAAAGCCTTTATAAAGGTATCTTTTTAGATATCCCTATATCCTATTTAAATATAAAATATACTTTTTTGCTAAATTGCTCATATAGTAAGTATATAAATTAACAGTATAAGTTATATCTAGCTTTATTTTTAAACTTAGGAAATTTAAAGATCCTATTTCTTACTAGTATATATTTATTTTTAAAACAGTAGCTTATCCTTTATTAAAGTATAGTTTTATATTAAGGTCTATAGGAGTATTAAACTTAAGTACCTATTCTTTATTATATTTATTTAATAACTTATTTATATATTGAGATTAATAAATATTTATTATTTTATTTATATTATTAATATATATTTTATTCCCTAAAAACGTTATAGGATTTCCTATATCTTTTATATATAAATCCTTTAATAAGGTAGTATAAAAGAGAGTTATATACTCTTCTTTAAGCGTAGTAACTATAAAGTCATCTATATAACAGATTACTGCTGCCTTTATAATTTTATTATTAGCTATAAAGATCCCTTTATTATAAAGACTAACTTTAAAGCCTAATTTATTTAAGACATTTTTTAGATATTTATACTAAAGTCTAAAGCTCTATTTTAAACTATATAAAGCCTTAAGTAGTTTATAGTATAGGTTATTATTATTACTAGTATTATTATAATTATATTCTAACTACTTAGTATTTAGGTTATAAAAGAAGCCTATAGGTAATTTAACCTATATATCTTTATCTATAGGAGCGTAGTAAAAGGCGTTTTTTATATTATATTACCTTATAAACTAGTTATTTGCTACTGCTATTATAAGTATAGCTCTATAGTTCTCTAGTTTATAAGTAATACTAAAGGTTTCTAAGTAGTTTATACTAATATACTAGTTAAAACCTTATATAACCTAATAGGCTTTATATCTTATAACTTCTTTTTTATCGTTATATTTAGTTATATAAACCTATCTTCCTCTAAGAGGCTTTTTATCTATAGGTATATTATATACTATTAACTAAGTCTTTATATTTTATAATTTAGTTATTTCTTCTATTATTATTTAAATCTAATTCTTATTTTTAGTGTGAATTATAGCTTGTTTATATATAGAAGGATCTAAAAGATTATTAATAGATAGAATATAAAAAGCTTTAGTTTTATTTTTATTTATAGTAGATATTATAGTTAGAATAGAGTAGTCTTTTATAGTTATAAAAGCTTTTTCTTTATCTACTACCTATTTATATTGTTCTTACTTCTCTTTTAATATAGTAGGAATTTCTACTATTATATTACTTATAGTATTTTCTAGAGGGTTATTTATATTATTATTATTTATATTTATATTATTATTATTATTATTATTACTTCTTAGATTTAAGTCTATTAATCTGCTTTTATTATATAGATTTATATATAGGTTATTATATAATTTAGAGTCTTTTATAATTTAAAGCTCTTTTTATTTAGAAGTAATAAAAGTATTCTCTATTATTTTTATATCTCTAGTCTAAGTAGACTTTCTTTTATTTATATTAAATACTTTATATATATTATTATTATAGTTTATTATAACTCCTTTATTAGCTCTATTATCTAGCTTTTTTATTAAAGGATTCTTATTTTTATAATAATAAATACTCCCCTATATAGCTATATTAGATATATTAGGTTTTATATTAAAAGCTACCTCAAAGGGCGTTTTATAGCTTATAGAGGTATATAGAGTTCTATTATATATATATATAGCTACTAAGGCTACTTCTCCCTATAAGTAGTGAGGTAAATTAGATATTATTAAAAACGCTCTTATTTTATTAACTATAGTATGTATAATACGTTCTATAATACTATTTAGTTCATAAGTATAAGAGACTTTAATATTATGATTTATTCCTTTTATAATATAGGTATAATTTATTTTGTTATTATTAAACTTATAACCACTATCTATATTAAACTCTTTTATAGAGTTATTATTTATATTAACTTTATTACAGTATTCTATAACTATAGTATTAACTTCTTCAGCTTTTTTTATTTTTAATAGCTTAATATAAGCTAGTTTGAACTTCCTTTCAATAAAGATTATAAACTATTAATAATTATCATAGGTTCTAGAGGTTATAAGTCTACATAAGTCTGAAGCAACTTTATAATATAGAGGATATTCCTTATTATAGTTAGTTAACTATTTATTAACTTTAGTTATAAACTTAGCCTTATTATAGGCTTTATAACTATTTAAGCTTACTTCTTTATAGTTTGCTTTATTTATATTATTTATAGTATTATCAGTTAGTTTAGCTAAAGCCTTACTACTAATATAACCTAATCTATTATGCTAGGTTATATAAGAGTTATCTTTCTTAGTTATATTTTCTTTATATATTTTATTATATTTATATTTAGAGACTTTAGTTAAGTCTTTTATAAACGAAGTAGTAACTTCAGTACTTACTATAGTCTTAAGTTATTAAAGAAATAAAGTTTATAATAATATATTATATAAATTTAACTTCACAATCCCTTTATATAAAGACTTATTCTCTGTTATACTATATAATATAGCAAAATCATAGTATAGTATTAAAGCTATATTATAATATTTAAGTCTTTTCTAACTTATTAAGTTAATTCCTAACTCAGATATATAGTAATAATCCTTTAATATAAAGATAGTATTACTAAGTAGGAATTTAACTACTATTTCTCCTTTTTTATATAAATATCTATATAAAGCTTCACCCTATTTAACTCTATATTTAATAGTAGTAGTTTTTATAAAGAGAGATATATTAGATATTATATATATAGTAGCACTAGTATTAAAATAAAATTTAAATTTATTCTTTAGATTATCTATATATTTTATATCCTTAATAATATCTATAATCAGATTACTTAAGAGGTTATTAGTGCTTATATTATTATTATAATAAGTTAAACTTACGTTCTCCTATTCTATACCTTCTTTAAGTTAATTAATACTTATAAAGTTAACTAAAGTTATATTAACTTCTTAAGTTATATCCTCTTTATTAGAAGAGTCTATATTAACTCTTTTAGCTATTAAAGCTTTTTAGGCTTTATAAAGCCTTTATTTCTAGAAATTAGGTTCAGTTTTAGAGACTTTACTCTTATTTTTCTAGTTACTTAGAGCTTTATTAGGATTTAAGAAGAAATAATCTTTAACTTTATAGTTTTTTAACTTATAGTTAATATAGTATAGTCTCTTAGTCTTTTTCTAAGGTTTTTTAGATATATTCGTCTTAACCTTAGTATATAAAACAGTTATAGAGACTTTTCTCTTTACTTTATTTATAAGATTAGCAAATAAAAACTTAATAGTATAAGAAGTTAAGTTTTTTCTAAAAGCTTAAATAACGTTAGTTATAAAACCTTTATAACTGTTATCTAAGCTATTTAAAACCTAAGCTATAATAACTTATTTAAGTAAAGCTATAGTTTTAAGAGTAAGATCGTTAATTAGCTTTTTTACTTTATTAAGGTAATCTTCTATAAAGTTAAAATCTTCTAAAGAAGTATTAAAAAACTCTTTATAAGTTAGATATTCTAAAGTAAACTCTATAGGCTTATATAGATCCTTTAGTTTTAACTAAGTAGAAAAACCTATTATTAAGTCTTTTATAACTCTTAAAGGTAAATCTTCATATAAAAGCTTTATATATACTAAAACTTTTAAGTCTACTACCTTCTAAGTTAGAGTTATTAGCTCATCTAGTAAACTAGACTTTATATCTTTACTAATAAGTAAAGCCTTAAAACAGGTTACCTATACTTAATAGTTAAGGCTTCTTAAAAGATAAGGAATATATTTCTCTATAATATAAGAATAGAGTTATATTAATAACTAAATAACTAGTTAAGTCTAAAACTATACTATATAGAGTAGATAACTCTATTATTCTAGGTCTTTAAAGAGAGGATCCTATTTATAAGTAACTAATATAGTTATAGAAGAGTTTATAAAGTCTCTAATCTTATAGAAAACTTCTCTTAATATATAAGATAGAGACTTCTTAATAGTAAAGTAAACTTTACTAAAAAAGAAGTAATCTAAAATATAAAAAGGTATATTAGACTTTTAAGAGTCTATAAGTTAGTTAAAAAAATAATATTCTACTATAAGAGCAGGTTTGTTGAGAATAGTTATATAGTTAAAAGTATAAAGTTAGTTATATTAAATAGAGTTTCTTAAAAGTTAATTCTTAAAGAGAAAGATATAAAAAGAAGTAAGAATCTTATCCTCAGTAAAGGTTATTCTTAGAGTTTCTCTAAAGAAGAGTTCTAATTAGTCGATTTAAAGAGATAAAGTTATAAAGGACTCTTTAAGTTAAATAATAGGTTGTTTCTTTGCTTAAGAGGCTGAAGGTTATAGTTAAGAAAGAGGTATAAATGCTTTTATAGACTTTTCTAAGTGGCTAGACTTATAACTACTAAGAGAGAGGAAGTAGTAATAAACGTTAGTCTTATAATAACCAGTATAAGTGAGAGTAACAGTTAGTTTCTCAGTATAGTAAAAGGTAATAGTAAAGTAAAGAGCTATAGAAGTTATTATTATATTAGTTGCATATATTAACTAATCTAAGTTTTTAGCAAAGTTGGGGGGACTAGTTAGTTATTATATAGACGTTATTAACCTATACTAGTCCCTATAGGGTTAAGTAGGTATTTTAGTCTATTTAGAATAACTGAAACTAGTAAGCTTACTAGTAATACTAGCTTATAAGCTAGTTTTAACCCTTATACGTTAGGTTAGCGTAGCGCTAGACCCTTAGCTTATAGGCTAGTTTTAGACTAATCTCCCTTAACAATCCAGCTTAATGGCTTAGTTGTTAATGCTCTTACTCTCAATCCTGAAGGTTGAGGGTTCAAGTCACTATTAGGTTACTAGTTTTTTCTATTTATATGACTTATTAGACTTATAGTCTTAGTTTAACTAGATCCTTATACTAAGAAATAGAGAAAACCTCTAAAAAGTACTTTATAAAAGACTACTAACTACTTAACTAGTAGAGACCTTAGCCCTTAAGTAGTACTAAAACAAAAGGTTACTTAAAAACTTATTTCTCTTTTACTTTAAAGGTAGTAGATAGACTGAAATTAATAACTTTCTATTTAAATTAAAAAGCTATTTTAAACTAAAGAGAAGTAATTTTATTAATAACAAAAAGAAGGTTTTATATATAGAAAGGTATCTAAAAGATACTATTTTGTAAAAATAGATAAAGTATATAGATACTAAATATAATAATAATATAATAAAAATCCTCTAGAGAGAAATAGAGGAATAGCTAAAAAATATTATTATAAATAGCAATATAAAAGCATACTAAGCTATAATTAAACTAAAAGAGAAGCACTAGAAACTAAATTAACTTTATTAATAATTTATTAATAAGTATAAAGTAATTAAGTTAAAATACTCTAATAGATAACTAGAGAGGATCTAAATAGTTAATATTATTAGCTAGCTACTTCTAAAACTAAAAGATTAAGTTATAATAAATAGCTTACTAAGTATATAGTGTAAACTTAATAATATTACTAAAAAAGCTAAAGTAATATATTAACTACTATAAAATAAAAACCCCTAGTAGTATACACTATAAGCTTAGAGGGGAGGTAGCTAATAAGCCTCTACCTATATCTTTAAAGAACCCTCTTAAGTAGTCTTAGTAGTAACAGCTTTAACACTAGCGCTCTATAAAAATAACACTAAAACTAAAAAAAAGCAAAGGCTAGTGTCTAACTAAAGCTCTACTATAAAGGTTTAAGCTTAGGTTACCTACTATAACTACAATAAACCTAGCTACTACTTTAATTAATACAGAGAAGCTAACTACTATAACTATAGTAAACTAAAGCACTCTAGACGCTATTACTATAAAGCCTAAAAGGCTACTAGTATAAACGTTATTTAGATCTTATAAAAAGAAGAATAAGAGCGCCTTTATATTAAAATAGTTTTAGGTATCTAAATAAAAAGAGCATAAAAGGAGATAAAAGCTCTTATTAACCTAAAAGCTAATAAGAACATCCTTAACTAGAAAACGCTACTATATAATAAAAACCTACTAGAGAGCACTAATAAGAACCTACTACTTAAGAGAATATATTAAGCCTCTAACTATAAGAAAAAAACACTAATAACTAGAGTAATAGATAATTTAAGAGTAATAAGGTTAAAATCGCATAACTTCTAAATTAATAAGATAAGAGATTATAATATCATTCTAAGTATCCCTTAGTGTTATACTATACAGCTTAGTTTTAAGTAGAGAACCCTTAAGTAAACACATCTACTTAGTAAAAATAGTATCTAAGTAGTTACTAAGAAAAAGAAGCTAGAGAAAGTAAAAGAAGAAGTAAAAGCTATATTTATAGTAATATTAATAATATAGAGAATAGAGATAGATATTAAAGTAAAAGCAGGTAATTAGTAAAAGATACTATTTAAATTTAAACTTTCTAAAGTATATTCTAAATAGGCCTATATATTTAACACTATACTTATAAATAAACCTATAAAAAAAGAAGGCTATACTTATATTATTAAGCTTAAACCTAAGTACACCTCTCTATTTAAGCCTATCTACCTATTAGCAGAAAAGGAGCTAGAAAAACTGAAGAGGTATTTAATAAAAGCTCTTATAAATAAATAGATTAAGTAGTTAAAAAGTCTAGTAGAAGCTTTAATTATATTTATACTTAAAAAAGAGAGTAAATTACACTTATATATAGACTACTAAAGCTTTAATAGTATAACTACTAAAAACTAAATATCTCTACCCCTTATTAGTAAGATATTAGACTACCTTAGAGATATAAAGGTTTATATAAAGCTAAACCTAAAAAATATATACTACTAAGTATATATCTATAAAAGAGATAAATAGAAAATAGCGTTCTATATAAAGTATAGCTACTTTAAATACTAAATTATACTATTTAAACTTATTAACACCTTAGTAATATTTCAAATATATATTAATAACGCCCTTATAAGCCTTATTAATATTATATATATTATCTACTTTAATAATATCCTTATTTTCTTAAAAAATAAAGCTTCCTATACTAAAGCTATTAAAGAGGTACTCTACTAATTAGATACTACTAATCTCTATATAAACTTTAAGAAGTATAAGTTTTATATAAATAAGATATAATTCCTTAGGTTTATAATCTCACTAGAGAGTATTATAATAAAATAGAAAAGAGTAGAGGTAATTATAGTATAGCTAATACTTACTAATATCTAAAATATTTAGGTCTTCTTAAGGTTTATAAGGTTTTACTATTAATTTATCTTTAACTATTCTAAAGTATATATATTATTAACAGATAGACTAACTACTAAAATATAAAAGTAATAAGTAATAATTAGTAAAACACTAAAAGTCTTCTATAAACTATATTTAATATTTATAAAAGCGCTAATCCTAAAGCATTTCAACCTATAGCTACCTATATAGGTAGAAATAAATACCTTAGTATATATAATTAGAGCAATATTATCTTAACTCTATAATTAGATATAGTATCTAGTAGTATTTATATTAAAGAAGTTAAAAAGTATAGAACTACACTATAAAGCACTAGAGGTAAAGCTACTAGCTATTTGAGATATAGCTTTATACTAAAGATACTATTTATTATATACTAACTACTAAGCCCTATTCTTAATAAACTATCTAAAGTATTAATACTTTATAAGTAAGCTCTAGCTAAATAGCTAGTAAGCTTAACTCTTATAAGATTTAGCAGTCTTTAACTTCTATATTAAATATTACTTTAAAAAGATAAACCTTATAGATAGCCTCTCTAAGCAACCTAACTATAAAACAATAGTAGAAGAAGTTAATAAGGCTAATAAAGCGTTTCTAAGTAATTTCTTATAATAGTTTAAAAAACCTATAGTAGTAGTAATTAGAACCTAAGTAGTTAGTAGAAGATTATCTCTATTAGTATAAGCTAACTTAATACTAGAAACACTAAAGTTAAGCCTAGTTAATACTATTAAAGTAACTTAAACTAATAACCTTAAGCTAGCTATAGAAAGATAGTAATAGTAAGCTAACTAGAGATATAATAATAAAAGAAAGATATAGTATAAAAACACCTTTATAGTACTAGATAGATCTACACTATAAAAGTAAATCTTAATTACTTTCTATAATAAACCTACTAATAAACACCTAGAGGTTACTAAAACACTTTAGTATATATAGAAATTATTCTTCTAAAAAATAATATCTAAGAACACTAAAGAATATATTAAAACTTACGCTATATACTAGCAGATAAAGCTATAGCACTATACTTCCTATAGAACACTTAATTCTCTACTAGTATCTACCTAACTATAAAAAAATATCTCACTAGACTTTATTACTAAACTACTAGCGTTAAAGTTGCTTAGAAAATAGAGCTATAATAGTATACTAGTAGTAGTTAATTAGTTAATAAAATATACCCTATATATACCTACTAAAGAGTTATTTATAGTTAACTAGTTATTAACCCTACTTATTTATAAAGTATTCCTCTAGTTTAAGATCCTATAGGTAATAATATCAAATAGAAAGTCTCTATTTACTAGCTAATTCTAAGTATTAATATGCTATCAGCTAGCTATCTAGAAGAAGCTAAGCATAATATACTACTTTTAAACTAATAAATAGATAGAACAATAAAATTAAAATATAGAACACTTCCTATAGGCCTACTATAATAAAAAATAGAATAACTAAACTAAATAGTTACTAATAATGCAGTTTATATATAACAACAGTTAGTATAGTGCTACTTACACTATACTTATTGAAGCGTTAATAAAATACTTACTATAAAAACTATATAATATAAAACCTTAAGAACTAATATTTATAGAAATGCTAATAGTAACATAATATATCACTAAGTTAACTAACTAGAGAGTAGCTATTAAGTAACTACTAGAATAATTAACAAAATAGTATAAAAAATAGTATAACTAGAGATAATTAATAGTATATTTTAAAGTTAGTAAAAAAGTACTCCTATATATAAAATATATTTAGTAGAAATAACTATTAAAAAAGCTTTCTAATAAATATATAAAACTATTTGAGGTTCTATAGGTTATTAGAGAGGGAGTAGTATATAAACTAACTCTAAGTTCTAACTTATATATCTATAATATTTTCTCACCTTTATAACTTAAGAAATTCTATAGTATAGATAACACCTTATAATAAATACTAATTAAAGCTAAAGATAATAATAATATCTATAAAGTTAAATAAGTAGTTAATTATAAAAAGCCCCTCTAAAACTAATATTACCTCATTAAGTAGAAGAAGTATAGTAAGAAAGAAAATTTATAGAAGCTTTAAAAGAATATAGTAAAAGAATTATATAATAACTATAAAGATTACCTCTACTAGAAAACTATAGAATAAATACTAAAAGAGAACTAAAAGAGATAATAAAAATAAATAAGTAAATTTAATTAAGTTTAATAGCTAAAGAGCCTAAAGATAGCTTATAGAGAGCTAAAGTAAGCAAAACTTTTAAAATACCTAAAGGTAGTATAGTAGTAAAATACTAAAGGGGGAGTAATAAGAAACTAAAAAGCTACTCCTCTTTAACCTCCTCTTTATAACCCTCCTCGCTATTCTTACTATTATTACTAGCTATAGCTAGCTTAAAAGCATACTATAAAATAAAATTTAGTTCTATAAACGAAAAATATATTATTAAGTAATTATTAAAGAGAAAGTAAGAGATATACTACTTTACTATAAAGTTCTATAAACTCCTAAAAAAACTCACTAAAACTATTAAAAAGCTAGTTTTGCTCCTAAAAAACCTCTAAAATACCTTCCTAGTAACTAGTAGTATAAATAGTAGCTAAAGCTTACTTCTTAGTAGAAGAAGTAGCACTTTTAGTAGTAGTAACCTTATAGTTATATATTAAAGCTATCTCTTCCTCTACTTTAGCTTTATACTTCTTAAACTAAGTAGCTAAGTTAGCTTTAACTTAGAGAATCTTTCTAACTATAAGCTAGACCTCTTTAATATTAAACTATAAATAGTTAGAATAAATATAACTAAAAGAGTAGTAGAAGACTACTAAAGTATTATTAAAGAGATAAAACTAACTTTATTATCTTTAAAAAACTAAATAGAGTTATAAGAGAAAGCAATAGAATTAATAAAATTATTAAGCTTAAGAATAGCTTAATGCTAAAAGATAAAAGGCTACTAAGAGGTTAGTAGTAGTTTTAAAAGTAATTAGACTAAAGAGAGGATAACTTATATTAATATAAGGCTTACTATTTATATTAGTATAATATTTATACTTAGTAGAAGTAGCTAAAACTAAAAATATTAATATAACTTAAAAAGAGAAAAGAAGACTACTAGAGGACTATTAGAAGAAGAGAGAATACTTACTAGTAGTTTTAATATAATATACTATTCCTATTATAAAAAAGTAACTATTAACTAGCTTAAAGCTAGCTTATATTATAGTATAGTAGTAGCAAAAAGAGCAGTAGAAGCAGTTAGTATTAAAGTTATTAAACTTATTATTATTATTATTATTATTATTATTATTAGAAGAGATTAAACTAAGCAAAGAGGAAGTAGAAGTATTAATAAGAAGTATAAGAGAATTAAAAGTAGTAGTAATAGTAATAGTAGTAGTAGTAGCTTTAGTAGTAGCTTACTTCTAGCTTCTAGTTCTAGCTATAATAGAAGTAAAGTAGAAAGAGAGTAGTAAATAGATAGAAAAATAAAAGAACATAAGAAAAAATAAAACAAAAACAAGCGTATAAGTAAAAAATAATATAAAAAGGTTAAAAAGAGAGAAAAAGAAGAAGTTCTTAAAAGGTAAAAAGATTAAAAAATAACTACTAAAAAAGTAGTTCTATATAAGCTTATAACTTATAACTAATAATAACTTATAAAATTATATTATTTAACCTTCTAAGTAAATAATATATTAAATATTACTAAAGAGAAACTAACACTTTAATAATAGTATAAAGATATAAAAAGTCTAATTATTCTTAAAGTTTTATAACTATATTAGTAATAAAAACCTATAAATAGGTAGTATAAACCTAAAGAATAAGTAGTATAAACTTAATATAACTACTCTACTAGTTTAAAACTAGTAATTACTACTTCTAAATAATAAGTTATTATATACTTATAATAACCTAAGTTAGTATACTCTACTTACTTTAACTACTAAAGTTTTACTAAACTATAAAAGAAGCTATATAAAAAGAAGAAAGTATTTAAAGCTTTAGAGAAGTAGTTATTAAAAGAAATACTTATAAATAACTAAAAAGTAACTAAAAACTTAAAAAAAACTTCTATCTAAAGTATAAATAAGAAACCTATAAAAAAGAACCTATAGAACTATATAAAAAAGAAATAAAAAAAGTACTTAAAGGAGTATTTCTAATTACTTAGCTTTTTATAGACTAAAGAAGTAGTTCTAAAATAACTATTTAGTCTTAAATAAAGTATATACTTAGAAAGTACTTTATTTATAGAACTAGTTAAAGAGATAGTTCTATTAGTAGAGTATTATAACTAGTTTAGGTCCTTTAAACTTAAACCCTTTATATAAACTAAAAAGAGTACTTAAAATACCTTAAGGGGATAGACTATATTAGTAGAGAGTCTAGGGGCTAGACTTTAGGGGGAGGAGGATTATATTATACTTAGAGAAAGGAGAACTAGTAGTACGTTAGGGGACTACCTAAAGAGCCCCTATATACTAAATTATAGTTAATCCTTATAGGGATTTAAGAGGGTCTACGTATAGATTTTTAAGTAAATAAGTTCGAATAAACATTAAAACCTACACCTAAGGGGCAATCGCTAACTCTAGCACTCTGCGCAACGCCCTGATCTGACATTTCCATCCATCATCCGGAAGGCGTTTGAGTAAGGCGTGGCATATTGTAATTCTTCGAGAAAGACTGACATAAAAGTAGCAACTTAAGTCCAGGAGGCTGGTTTGAGATGCAAGACCTCAAACTTCCTATGTCTTGCACCGACGGTACCATTACCACAGACTCCGCTCTGTGGCGGTGGCATGCTGCTGTTGTTGAAGCCGCCAGAGCCATAGGTCGGCCCATCGACTATGCCCCAAAATGTATTCCTGATCTTCAACGGGCAGGTTTTGTCGACATCCGACGTCGAACAGCCCGATGGCCATTCAATACGTGGCCACAACAACCGAAGCTAAAGGAGATCGGTCGCTGGCATTGCGCGAATCTCGAAATGGGACTCGAAGGGTTTTCGATGGCTCTCTTGACACGGGTTAAAGGCTGGGATCCAGCCGAGGTATCGGCGCTTTGTGATGAAGCCAAGAAGGAGGTCAGCAACACGACCATGCATGGCTATTGGAACATGTAGGTGCCCTTTCACAAGTCTGTGGCGCAAGCGATATAGACGGATCAACTGACCGGCAAGACACATAATTTGCGCACAAAGGCCCTGTTGAGTGGCATTGGCATAGATACCTACTCCTCATTCTACCAGTCTTGATCAGAAGTCTCCGAGTCGGACTCATCCAACTCGCGTTTTCTGTTCCGGACATCTTGAAATTCCTCCACCATTCTCTTGTTGCTTGCCTTCAACAAGCTTAGCGACACGTCATTCTTCCAACCGTCGATTTCTTCCGGGACGTAAAGCACCGAATGAGCCGATTCATGTATTGAATCTGATGGCAGAGGGTCTAGGACAAGAATTTTGATCGCCAAATGAGGAAAGTCCTTCGTGGTCTGAGACAGCTTTTCGATGACCTTGTCAGCTTCAATTCTATCCCCCAACAATCGCGACCAAGAATCAAGGATGATAAAGACGACATCATCATCCTCGAGAAGCTCAAGAAGTCCACGGAACAGTTTAACCGCATACCTTGGCTTCTGGGTGGATTTCTTCATCAATCGCTTGTTCTCTTGTTGCAATAGAGACAGATCGACATCTGGTCTCTTTTGCGCAAAGTGCTTCAACAGCTGACCATTCAGACCATTGAGAGCAGCCAAGGGTCCGCACAGCACTCTGTCGAACTTCTCATTCGTTCGAATACCACAGAAGAAAGACAACACTGGAAACTCAGTTGATCTTTGAAGTGTTTCCGTTAGAAGAGCCGCCGTGAAGGATAATGGGTGATATAATCCATCTGGTGCATTTTCGGCTCTGACGCCGAGGATATTTGATTCATCGAGACGTAGCCAGTTGGAAACCTCCGGTGTAGACAGGATCCATTGGCTTTTCTCTCTATCTTCGAGAGTTAACCGGCCGAGGCCAGCGCGCATGCACTCTATAACATGTTTCTCTGGACTAGGATCGAAGTCTTGCAGAGATTCGTACCATTCTTCGACAATCTTGTTGTTCTGCTCCGGCATTCTGACTTCAAGATCACCTTGTCGCCTTTTTGGAAGCGGTTCTTTCACTAGTTGTATAGTCAGTGACATCGCTCCTGAGTTTCAAGGAACGGCATGGACTTACGCCCTCCATTGACGGGGTTGAAATGGGGGTTGCTGGCGTAGAATCGGTGCAGGGCGTTGCAAACGTGTTCTTCAATGGTCTCCTTGGTAACAGCTTTAACGTTTCCTTCGTTCAAGTCCTGAGATAGCCCTGTTCAACATTTTAGTCCCTTCAGCACAGTGACCCAACGGTCTGAGAGAAATCGTCTGGTAGGGAGGCGTTCTCACTCACCTTTGACGACCTTCTCAATGATGCTCAGTTTGGCGCCGTTTACATTTATCGTCTCGTGCATACGGCCCATTCGGAATTGGGCGCAGATGTCCAACTCCATCTGAAAGTCCGAAATGCTGTCATCCAGTGAAGAGAGAGCCCCGGTAACTTGGTCCTCTGATCCGAACTTCAGCTTTGATTTGAACTTGGCTGATGGCATATCAGTACTCTCAACTCGGCGAAGCAAACGAACGACCTGACTAACCCGTCCGGTCCATCGTTATATCATCAATGATTCTCTGCAAAACGCCAAAGATGGCCGCCAAGACTCCATCCGCCTTTTCGTGTAGGCGTTTTGACCAGACATGAACATCTGATAGCCTTTGCACCCGGTCTAGTCTCTTGGGTATGTCTGCCATGGCGCTCTCAACTGCCTCCCGCCGCTTCTCATGCTCGTTTGCTATCTGAGTAATCTGAGTGATTAGTCAATGCCTTCAGAGGAGATCTTCCGTGCTGCCATTTAGTCATACCGCGAGGATGGTCATGACACCACCTGATATCAGCGATCCGTAGACGTCGCTCGGGATGATTGACATGATCGCACCAAGAGCTGTGTCTCTCTTGCTGGCGCTTTTTAAACACTTTCTTGCAAAGTCTTTACAAGCTTTCCAGTTTCCCGTGCCATCTCTTTGCTCAACAGCTGCTCTGGCAAGACTAAAGATGTAATCCAGATCACAAGTCGCTGCTTTTTCGACACCCAGTCTTTTGAATGCTTTTCTTGATTCAACACTTCGGGCGAAATCCTTCAGCATTGTTTCGAATGTCTCTTTTTCCTTTCTTGAGCTCTCGAAGCAGGTTTCCAGGCTACTAACATCCCATCAGCTATAGTGGACCTCGTGTCAATGATTTCGGCGAGACACACTCTGGAGCTTTGTTTTTTGGAACGAACGCGTCCAACTCATCCACGAATATCAACTCATCAGTTGTCTTCGAGGTTGAGTCTCCATCAAAAGCTCTGTATGCGAAACGAGCTGCGCTATTCTTTGTTGTTAACCAGTTACTAGAAGTCTCCTCTGCCGGCCCGCCCAGAGACGGGTGTTCTTCACTCGTGCCGAGAGAAGACATTGACGATGATGATGATATCAGACGAAATGAAGTCTTATTGGAGTCAGTAATGAATTAATTGAGAAGACTTCAAGCTCTTCGGTCTTTGGGAGCTTTAGAACGAGACAAGCGGCTCTGGCGCGGCTTCTTCGAGCACAGCTTAGGAAGACCACGATCTCCGACGGCAAATCAAAACTTACATCAAATGTAGCCACTTTAGGCAGCATGATTTTGTTCTTATGGGTATCCACAGGTGCCTAAAGTTCTTGCGCCATTCACTGTGAAGTGACATAGTGTATTAAAGTGTACTTTTTAGAACCTCTGCTAGCACGCAGGCTACCCTTATAACCACCCCCCTTCCCTTCTCCCTTCACTTCTCTCAGCTTTAATAGTTAGGGAGGATTATAGTAATCGCTATGATTACCTTATTTTTATATTCTTTAAATTTATCTAGTTTATTAAACTTATCTTAAACTACTTCTATCTTCTCGTTATTTCTAAGTATTTTATAGAGTTACTACTAGTTAGTTTAGTACTTTTTAATATTAAGTATTTTCTTATTAAATTAGAAAAAGAGAAATATAGTAATTTAGTAAATAAATATATAATAATAATATTTATCTCTAGATTTATTTAGAGATCTAATATTAGAATTTATATTATTAGCAAAGAGCTAAAGTTTTTATTTATATATTCTTACTAGAGTAATAAAGTTAATTTTCTATTTTGTTTTCTAGTTTATTAATTTAATAATAAGTATTTTAATAAGTTTAATTAACTAAGACTATAAGTCTAATAAGTTATATAAATAGAAAAAACTAGTAACCTAATAGTGACTCAAACCCTCAACCTTTAGGATTGAGAGTAAGAGCATTAACAACTAAGCCATTAAGCTGGATTGTTAAGGGAGATTAGTCTGAAACTAGCCTATAAGCTAAGGGTCTAGCGCTACGCTAACCTAACGCATAAGGGCTAAAGCTAAAACTAGCTTATAAGCTAGTATTACTAGTAAGCCCACTAGTTTCAGTTATTCTAAATAGACTAAAACACCTACTTAACCCTATAGGGACTAATATAGGTTAACAACATCTATATAATAACTAACCAGTCCCCCTAACTTTACTAGGAACTTAGAATAGTTAATATACGTAATAAATATAACAATAACTTCTATAGCTCCTTACTTTACTATTACCCTTTACTACACTGAGAAACTAACTATTACTCTCACTTATACTAGTTATTATAAGACTAACGTTTACTTTCACTTCCTATCTCTTAGTAGTTATAAGCCTAGCTACTTAGAAGAGTCTATAAAAGCATTTATACCTCTTTCTTAACTACAACCTTCAGCCTCTTAAGTAAAGAAATAACTTATTATTTAACTTAAAGAGTCCTTTTTATCTCTATCTCTTCAAATCAACTAATTAGAGCTCTTCTTTAGAGAAACTCTAAGAATAACTTTTACTGAGGATGAGATTCTTACTTCTTTTTATATCTTTCTCTTTAAGAATTAACTTTTAAGAGACTCTATTTAATATAACTAACCTTATACTTTTAACTATATAACTATTCTTAATAAACTTACTCCTATAGTAGAATATTATCTTTTTAACTAACTTATAAACTTCTAAAAGTCTAATATACTTTTTTATATCTTAAATTACTTCCTTCTTAATAGAGTTTACTTTACTATTAAGAAGTCTCTATCTTATATATTAAGAGAAGTTTTCTATAAAATTAGAGATTTTATAAACTCTTCTATAACTACACTAGTTACTTATAAATAGGATCCTCTCTTTGAAGACCTAGAATAATAGAGTTATCTACTCTATATAGTATAGTTTTAAACTTAACTAGTTATTTAGTTATTAATATAACTCTATTCTTATATTATAGAGAAACATATTCCTCATCTTTTAGAAAGCCTTAACTATTAAGTATAAGCAACCTATTTTGAGGCTTTACTTATTAGTAAAGATATAAAGTCTAGTTTACTAAATAAGCTAATAACTCCAACTCAGAAGGTAGTAGACTTAAAAGTCTTAGCATATATAAAGCTTCTATGTGAAGATTTACTTTTAAGAGTTATAAAAGACTTAATAATAGGTTTTTTTACTTAGTTAAAACTAAAGGATCTATATAAGTCTACAGGGTTTACCTCAGAATATCTAACTTATAAAGAGTTTTTTAATACTTCCTTAAAAGACTTTAACTCTATAGAAGATTACTTTAATAAAGTAAAAAAGCTAACTAATAATCTTACTCTTAAAACTATAGCTTTGCTTAAATAAGTTATTATAGCTTAGGTTTTAAATAACTTAGATAACAGTTATAAAGGTTTTATAACTAACATTACTCAAACTCTTAGAAAAAACTTAACTTCTTATACTATTAAGTCTTTATTTACTAATTTTATAGATAAAGCAAAGAGAAAAGTCTCTATAACTATCTTATATACTAAGGTTAAAACGAATACATCTAAGAAACCTTAGAAAAAAACTAAGAGACTATACTATACTAACTATAAGTTGAAAAACCATAAGGTTAAAGATTGTTTCTTCTTAAATCCTAATAAAGCTCTAAATAACTAGAAAAATAAGAGTAAAATCTCTAAGATTAAACCTAATTCCTAGAAATAAAAGCTTTATAAAGCTTAAAAAGCTTTAATAGCTAAAAGGGTTAATATAAAGTCTTCTAATAAAGAAGATATAACTTAAGAGGTTAATATAACTATAGTTAACTCTATAAGTATTAATCAACTTAAAAAAGGTATAAAATAAGAGAATATAAGTTTAACCTATTATAAAAACAATAATATAAGCACTAATAACCTCTTAAGTAATCTAATTATAGATACTATTAAAGATACAAAATATATAGATAATCTAAAGAATAAATCTAAATTTTATCTTAATACTAGTACAACTATACATATAATATCTAATATTTCTCTCTTTATTAAAACTACTACAGTTAAATATAGAGTAAAATAGGGTGAAGCCTCTTATAGATATCTATATAAAAAAGGAGAAATTGCAGTTAAATTCCCACTTAGCAATACTATCTTTATATTAAAAGATTATTACTATATGCCTAAGTTAGAAATCAACTTAATAAGTCAGAAAAGACTTAAACATCATAATATAGCTTTAATACTATACTAAGATTATGCTATATTATATAGTATAACTAAAAATAAGTCTTTATATAAAAGGATAATTAAGTCTAATCTATATAACATACTATTATAGACTTTATACCTTTAATAACTTAAGACTATAAATAGTAGTGAAGTTACTACTCTGTCTATAAAAGACTTAACTAAATATAAATATAAAAAGATATATAAAGATACTATTAAAAATCAAGATAACTTATATATAACCTAGCATAATAGACTAAGTTATATCAGCAGTAAAGCTTTAGCTAAACTAACTGATAATACTATAAATAATATAGATAAAGCTAACTATAAAGAAGTAAGCTTAAATAGTTATAAAGCCTGTAATAAGGCTAAGTTTACAACTAAAGCTAATAAACAGTTAACTAACTATAATAAGAAATACCCTTTATACTATAAAGTTGCTTCAGACTTATATAGACCTATAACCCTAAAAACCTATAATAATTATTAATAGTTTATAATCTTTATTAAAAGGAAGTTTAAATTAGCTTATATAAAGCTATTAAAAACAAAAAAAGCTGAAGAAGTTAATACTGCAGTTATAAAATACTATAATAAAGTTAATATAAATAATAACTCTATAAAAGAGTTTAATATAGATGGTAGCTATGAGTTCAATAATAATAAAATAAATTATACTTATATTATAAAAGGAATAAATTATAATATTAAAGTTCTTTATACTTATAAACCTAATAGTATTATAGAGCGTATTATATATACTATAGTTAATAAAATAAGAGCGTTTTTAATAACATCTAATTTACTTTATTACTTATAGAGAGAAGCAGCCTTAGCAGCTATATATATATATAATAGAACTCTACATACTTCTATAGGCTATAAAACGCCTTTTGAGGTAGTTTTTAATATAAAACCTAATATATTTAATATAGCTATATAGGGGAGTATTTATTATTATAAAAATAAAAATCCTTTAATAAAAAAGCTAGATAATAAAGCTAATAAAGGAGTTATAATAAACTATAATAATAATATATATAAAGTATTTAATATAAATAAAAGAAAGTCTACTTAGACTAGAGATATAAAAATAATAGAGAATACTTTTATTACTTCTAAACAAAAAGAGCCTCAAATTATAAAGGACTCTAAATTATATAATAACCTATATATAAATCTACATAATAAAAGCAGATTAACAGACTTAAATCTAAGAAGTAATAATAATAATAATAATAATATAAATATAAATAATAATAATATAAATAACCTTCCAGAAAATACTATAAGTAATATAATAATAGAAATTCCTATTATATTAAAAGAGAAATAAGAATAATATAAATAGGTAGCAGATGAAGAAAGAGCTTTTATAACTATAAAAGACTGCCCTATTCTAACTATAATATCTGCTATAAATAAAAATAAAACTAAAGCTTCCTATATTCTATCTATTAGTAATCTTTTAAATCCTTCTACATATAAACAAGCTATAATTCACACTAAAAGCAAAAATTAGATTTAAGTAATAATAGAAGAAATAACTAAATTACAAAATATAAAGACTTAGTTAATAGTATATAATATACCTATAGATAAAAAGCCTCTTAGAGGAAGATAGGTTTATATAACTAAATATAATAATAAAAAAGAAGTTATAAGATATAAAGCCTATTAGGTTATATAAAGTTTTAACTAGTATATTAGTATAAACTACTTAGAAACCTTTAGTACTACCTATAAACTAGAAAACTATAGAGCTATACTTATAATTACAGTAGCAAATAACTAGTTTATAAAGCAATATAATATAAAAAACACTTTTTGCTACACTTTTATAGATAAAGATATATAGGTTAAATTACCTACAAGCTTTTTTTATAACCTAAATATTAAGTAGTTAGAATATAACTATAATAATACTAGTAATAATAATAACCTATATTATAAACTACTTAAAGCTTTATATAGTTTAAAACAGAGCTTTAAACTTTAGTATAAATATCTAAAAAATGTCTTAAATAAATTAAACTTTAAAGCTAGTCTTTATAATAAAAAGATCTTTATAGCTAATAATAAAATTATAAAGGCAGCAGTAATCTATTATATAGATAACTTTATAGTCACTATACCTAAAGAAGAGTATATAACTCTCTTTTATACTACTTTATTAAAAGATTTATATATAAAGAATATAGAAAATCCTATAACGTTTTTAGGGAACGAAATATATATTAATAATATAAATAAAATAATAAATATTCATTAGTCTTAATATATAAATAAACTATTAAATAAATATAATAAAGAATAGATACCTAAGTTTGATACTCCTATAGACCTTAATATAAAACTATACCCTAATAAAGGATAAGCTACTACTATAGAAATAAATATATATTAGTAAGAAATAAGATCTTTAAATTTCTTAAACCTAAAAATAAGGCTAGATATAACCTATACTGTTAATATATATACTCGCTATATAAGTAATCTAGTAAAAAAGCATATTTTATGCTTAAATAGGATATAGAGATACTTAAAAAGATTCCCTTATAAAGGCTTTATATATAACTATAATATAGATCTACAGTTAGTAGGATTTTCAGACTCTAATTAGGCTAGAGACCTATTTAATAGAACCTCTACTTCAAGCTATATCTTTTGTTTTAGTTTATATAATATAATAAGCTAGAATAGTATAAAACAAAAAATAATTGCTTTAAGCACTTATAAAGCAGAATATATAGCTCTATGTGAGGCTACTAAAGAAGCTTTATACTTATATAACTTTATAAACTATATAATAGAAAACTTAAGATTTAAATCTTTAGAAAAGTCTAAATTATTGATAGATAATAAAGCTACTTAGTATGTAGCTAAAAATCCAGAATTATATAAAAGAGCAAAGCATATAGATATAAAATTTCACTTTATAAAGCAGCAATTAGTAGAAGAAAAGCTACAATTATACTATATATATATAAAAGCTAATTTAGCTAATATTTTCACAAAACTAATAAATAAAAAAGTATATAAATACTTTATTAAAATAATAAACCTATATAACAAAGGGTTTTTACTTAAACATAATAATAATACCTTAAATCTTAAGCTTAGTAAAGTTAAAGATATACTATATTAGGTTTCTCTTATTTTCCTCTTTAAGAGAGGTTTTTATAACTATAACTATATAATATTTACACCTTTTTTTTCTCTTATAATAAGAGTTTTTTACTTACTTTTTCTTTATATAAGGTTTTTTAGTAAGTTATATATATACTATATATAACTTAAGGGGGTAACTAAGACTATAAATCTAATAAGTTATATAAATAGAAAAAACTAGTAACCTAATAGTAACTTAAACCTTTAACCTTTAGGATTAAGAGTAAGAGTATTAACAACTAAGCTATTAAGCTAGATTGTTAAAGGAGATTAGTCTAAAACTAGCCTATAAGCTAAAGGTCTAGCGCTACGCTAACTTAACGTATAAAGGCTAAAGCTAAAACTAGCTTATAAGCTAGTATTACTAGTAAGCCTACTAGTTTCAGTTATTCTAAATAGACTAAAATACCTACTTAACCCTATAGGGACTAATATAGGTTAATAACGTCTATATAATAACTAACCAGTCCTCCTAACTTTACTAGGAACTTAGAATAGTTGATATATGCAATAAATATAACAATAACTTCTATGGCTTTTTACTTTATTATTACCTTTTGCTACACTGAGAAACTAACTGTTACTCTCACTTATATTGGTTATTATAAGACTAACGTTTACTTTCACTTCCTATCTCTTAGTAATTATAATAAGTTAATCTTATTAGGGATAGTTAATAAGTAGAGAAAGATCTATATTCTTCTTTCTATATAATCTTATATAGTGAGTTATCTATAAACTATTAAGGTTATTAATAATACTCTTATAAACCTAGATTAAAGCTTTCCTAGTTATTATAAATAGTATTACAATACTTAGTAAGCATCTATTAAAGTATAAATAGAATTTTCATAGTGTAGCGTAAACATCCACAAATTGGATGTGGCTGGGCTCAAAGGGTAGAAGAAAGTTCTTGCGCCATATCAAATGAAATATTGAAGAGACAGATCCTTTGACAGGGGGCTTGGAAGCGAAGCTGACGCGACCCACATGGAATGGACTTAGGCGTAGGCTTTGAGAGAGAGGTCAGCCAATTGAAACTTGACATTTCATGCATGAGATGCATGTCATACAAAAGGTCTTTTTCTCGCAGTTTTCAAACAATAGTTTTGCGCAGACTTTGCCGAATGAAGACCAGGCGCGCGACCCAAGCAGCTCGTGCGGGCGCTTATGCAAATAGTAGCACTGGGTCAGACTTTGAGCCGCGCTCAGCCACCAGTTCTCTCGCAAGCTGATGTTCTTGCTCGTGTGTTTTTCTTCCTGGTATTTTTCTCTAGTTCAGTTCAAATTGCGTCGTCGAATGCCCAAAAGTCACCTCCCGAGATGGCCACGCTTGTTACTGCGAGCTTGCCAGTCCCGAGCGCCGTCGTGGACTTAACCATGGTAACGACAAACACCGACAGCCAGCCCAGCCAACATGATGCCAGGTCGAACACCGAGGCTACAGTCGCCAATTCTGATGATACCTCCACACACGGCAATGACAGCGAGAATGGCAAGCTTGACGGCAGCTCTCCATTGACCGATGCCTCGTCCTCTGGAAGTACCATGTCGAAAGAGGATAAGACGGTTGAAGTAGACGATCTGGCCGAGGACGCTGTTGAGGAAACAGAGGCTGTCCCGGATTGGCATGATGATAGGCCCTATCTATACGAACGATACATGGAGACAATAACGCAATTGTCTAAGGGCGATCCTGGTCAGAATTTAGTCAGTGGTGTCATGGACTACATGCGTGTGGTTGATGAACGTCTTCGGCTTATCGAGGAGAAATTGCAAAGCAACATCCCCGACGAGCCAACGCCAGAGGAAGAGCCTGCTGTTAACGGCGATGAAGTTCTTTCCGAAGCGAACACAGCGGACATCGACATCAACAACGTCCTACTGGAGGCAAATCTCTTCGAGGCAGAAGAGGGTGACTTCACTCCTGACGGCTTCTTTTTAGACAAGACACAGTGGTCCGGGGCATTTGCATCAACAATCGGCCCTTCTGAGATTCTGAGAGCTATGTACAGCAAGGCTTCTGACGCGGCTGTCGACAAAACCAACCAAGATTCTTCTGAGATTGACATCATCTATATCAGCATCTGGTCGGAACCTATCGCATCCTTCTTCAGGGACGTCCTCCTCCTTGATTGCGGCTCAGGGAATTCCATTCAACTCACGAAGCCATTTCGACCGCTGATCAGCAATATCAACTCTCTTAAAGAGCATCTCAGCAAGCTGGAAAGTGCTTATGGGTAAGAGTCTCAACTGTACAATGTCTCAAACATATCAGCTAATCATGCCAAGGAGCTCCCAATCTAATGACCACGGCACTGGGAACATTGATGATTTAGTGGCCAGTGCACAAACATCAACGGAATTGCCTTTAAACACTGATTGCACGATTTCTGTTGATTCAACAGGGCCTGTGGAGTCAGACTCGTCATATACTGATGCAACCAATGCCGAGCAACTCGGAAAGACCTACATTCGACCATCGGCGCTTCCACACTTCAGGGTCGTTCTCCAGTTTGTTGATCGTTATCTGAGCAGCTCCCTGGAGCTGTATGAAAGACTAAAGTCTGGTCAAGAGGATAAGGTGGCCTTTGAGAACCTTTGGATGCTCTATGACGCAGGGGCCCTTATTTATTGCCCCTATCGAAGCAGCGATGGATCGTTCACCACCTTTGACAATCTTAGTGAGCGAACTGGCGCTGCTAGTTACGTGGAAGGCGAGCTTACTGAGCCGCGACCGAGGTACTCCCCACAAGCGTACTGCGTGCTCTCTGTAAGAGGTGGGATTCCGTTGAGAAAAGACCTTGTCCCAGGCTACAACGAGGAAGATGATCTTGACAACGACCTTTTTCACGGCTTCGACACCCTCCGACTGGGAAAGCCACGCCTCTTCCGACACGGGGATTTTGGAACGTTTCGTAAGGATGCACAACAACTCACAGCACGACAAGATCTTGGAGGTGCCCCCAAGAAGCGAAGGGCGCAAACAACTTCTTCACTGATTATAGCTTGCTTCTGTATTGACTACGACGGCGACCAATTCGGTGCACAGCGAGAATTCTTCGAAATCAAGCCTTATGATGGTCTAAAGGACATTCGTGGTATTGAGGTTTATCCAGCTCACTACATAGGCGAGAGAGAAAGCGCCCGTTTACTGGCGAGAGGCAGGAAGTTTCTTGACCTTATGGAAAGTTCCCATATGGCTTACGAGGGGACAACTGCTGGTCACTTGCGAGAAACAGTGAGATACTTCCCGTCGATTCAAGGCTCTCGCCTCAAACGTCTTACACCTTTTGCAGATCAATAGCGAGGTCATTGTGGACTTCAAGATGGCGTACGAGCAAGACCAGAACTTAGCGGACGAATCATACACCAGACCAATCTTTTCGACTGGAAACAAAAATGACTGGCCGAGATCCAGTGTCAAAGGAGGAGGCGAAACTCATGACTGGCACAACATCGATAACACTGTAGGCCACGCATGTGCGTGGAGGTCGTCCCAAAACGCCACATATTACAGGCATCAAGACGCGCAGAGTTCGAAGGTTTTGCGAAAGCTCAGTTTTATATTTGAGAGTCACACCAAGCCAGAAATGCAGAACAAACAGGCTCGACGGGAACTCAGATCCTACCTTGAGGAGAATAATCTCATGAACCTGTTCCCAGGAGTTGTTCCAGGATACGCGTTGCGCAGTCGTAAATGGGGTATGTAGAAGCCAGTCATGACCTGTCCCTTATGACTACGTGTCGACAAAACTCTACGACTAACCAAATCTCAGTGCTTCTGGACTTAGACGTACTTCAATACGTCCAACATAGCGATGATTGGGGAAATCTAGTTCTCCCGAGAGGCCACAGAGACATGGTTCAGGCTATGGTTGAATCTTACACTAGGCGCCCGGATGACTCTTTTCTTTCACATGACCAGGCCACTGAGAGAATCGACATGGATCTTGTTAGGGGAAAGGGCAAGTAACCAACTCTTACCACCACCGCCGCTTGCATTAACTCATAGTTTCGCAGGAAAGGGCTGCATTATCCTCCTTCACGGTGCGCCAGGAGTCGGAAAAACTTCGACCGCCGGTATGTTTCATCTACTCACAGTCTCACAGATGAGTATATCACCATGATCCCCCTTACTAATGGATGTGTTTGACTTGCAGAATGCGTGGCTGCATACACAAAGCGTCCGCTTTACCCAATCACATGTGGTAAGTTAGCCTAGGACTACCCGCCGTCTGTGAGATGACTGCATTTCCTGACCGACTTGTTTGCCAAAACTATAGGTGACATTGGGCATGTTCCGGAGACTGTTGAAAAGAATCTTGAAAAGCATTTCAAACTAGCCCATCGATGGGCATGTGTCCTGCTGCTTGATGAAGCCGACGTCTTCCTTGCCAAACGGACGGTAAGATACTGAAAGTCATACGTGATCATGACGATGAATAACCAAGCCTTGTAGAAATCCGACGTGAAACGAAACGGACTCGTATCTGGTAGGTTGAGTCCCGCACAGCTGCCGTCGTTTTTGTTGGCACATCTTCTAATCATGTCCACGTAGTCTTCCTCCGAATCCTGGAGTACTACCCGGGCATCTTGTTCCTTACGACCAATAGGGTCGGCGCAATCGATGATGCATTCCGTTCAAGACTTCATCTTACTTTGTACTATCCCAAACTCGTGGAGAAGCAAAGCACCAAAATCTGGAAGAACAATATTAGGAAACTGGAGCAAGTCAACGAGCTGCGAGTCAAGAAAGGACAGCAGCCGATCAAATACGACAAGGACGAGATTGTCAAGTGGGCCAAGGTCAACTGGGAGAGTCTTCAGTGGAACGGCCGTCAGATCCGCAACGCATTCCAAACTGCCATCGCATTGGCAGAGTTCAAAGCCCAGTCTAAAGGTAGAGCGCGACGAACCGGCGATGACTCGTCCTCTCCTACTCCTAGGAGCCCAAAGCGACCAGTCCTAAGCCAAGACACCTTCATGCTCATTGCAGAGGCCTCGACTCAGTTCAACGACTACCTTTTGCAAACACACGGCCAGGATGAAGACACGACGGCATCGAGAGACCAGATTCGGCCGGCCACCTTCAAAGAGAACAAGACTCGAATTAAGAGAGTGCAGGAGTCTTCTGACTCGGATACCGACTCGGACTCTACTTCGTCTTCAAGTGGCTCTAGTCAGGACTCTGATTCATTAGCATCAGATTCGGAGCTTGCTGAGAATGCCAGCGACGGCTCTGATGTGTCTGAGCCTGATTCCGAGGTTGAGAAAAAGCTCAAGAAAAACGCAAAAGGAAGACAGAAAAGGGATGATAAGACGGCGACAAAGGACAAGAGGGCTTCGGTGGGACGAAAAGGAGTTCAAAAGAAGAAGAAAAAGCCAGAGATCTGAACTGTACTACAGTCTTAGGCTCTCACTTCCCGGTGTCCGATACATTTCTGCGAAAGAAGGAAAAGCATCATCACAAGTTGGCAGCATGGCAATAGTGATAAACGCGGCATCCCAAAGAGATGCGGTGGTTGGTGGATGGGTTTGGGGGCTAAATCGGCGACGGATGATAAAAACATTCCGTTGGATGTGGAACACAAGGACCTCCCTCTCGAAAGGTTACATTAGTTGACTCTAGATAAGATATCATATTACCCCTTTGCTTGGTTGTTTGGACCGATTCGTTTCCACTCGCCGATTGCGCCTTGCGTGAAGGATCTTTTCCTTGAAAAGAAACGTGCACAAATGACAGCCAATTTCATACCATGCCAGGCGTTGTTGTCAGTCATGAAAACTCAAGTTAGCCCCTGTCTTGTAGTGTGGTCAGATTTCATTAGGCTAGGAGGCTAGGCGAAGCAGGGAGCCGACATATGGTGGTCCCCCACGTCTGTCTTGAGTGCGCAGCTGACCGAAGTATCGGTTAAGCGGTCTGTCTGCCTTGGGCGCATTTCAGGGGTGGGTATGTACAGCCATCCATTCTTGATTGGCCCAAGAGTGGCGGTGCTGGTCTTGTTTGTTTTTGTGACCGACGCCGTAATTATGTTGTTACACCGGTTCACCGTCAGTGAGACCCGGCTAGGGCTGAATGCAGGAGAAAATGAGGCAGCACACTTCTTTTTTTCGCCCCCTATTCCGTCTCTCTTTCCAAAATCAGGCTGGCTTTTTATATTTTGTTCCGCAAGTTTGAGGAGGTTGCTCAGCCCGGGCTTGGAACGGTTATTTTCATTCGCAGGCGCCTAGAGGCCTTGCTGCTTACGCACAGCTACGTCGAGGTCCTTCCTCATCGGTTAAGAGTCCAGATTCTGCTGCATAGAAAGTTCTGCTGCTTTGCAACTCCATCTACACTCAATACCTTTCCTGCCTCGTTTGCGTTCATATCGATCCCAACATGACCGCGGTGGGTTATAATTATCCGATAATCGGCGTGGAACACTTGACTGGAGTTGACGCATCGGAGTAAGTATTATATCTAGATCTTCGGGAGTGTGCTGTCAAATACAACTTTGCAGTCAATTTATCTATTCCTTGTTGCATCTGGGGTGGCAATTGACTGATATCTTGCAGAAACGGTTTGGGGCGGGAATCCGACGGGGGCAGATTACCAGTCAAAATGCCATTGCTGTCAAGAGCACAATCATTCCCGGGCAGTGGACGAGCCAACAGTTTCCCAGATTTGGGAGAAGACAAAAGTGAACTTTTCTCCGGATGCTTCTATGACCAATCCAAAATCATCGGTTTCGATCATGCAGACCAAGACCGAAAAGAGCTCCCAGTCGTTATACAAGAAGATGTTTCGGATTTGATCGTCAGTACATTCTAAAACCTTTGAGATATCAACGGCTTTGGCTCATGAGAGAAATAGGATCATCGGCTAGATGTGCGCGTTGAGTCGCCAAGTTCGACAGCATCCGCAGCTTTGGCCCCAATCAGGGGACAAGGGCTACCACCCACCCTGGATCTGCCCAAGTCTTGTCCAGAACCCAGCGAGATTACCGATCTTGGGCATCAAAGATACAACGAACTGAAGAACGAGAATCTTGTTCCATATTATCCGACCGACCACGACGAGTTTGAAGACAATCTTGCAGACCGAATCTTCCACGCTAGCAGACGCAATGCACGGGATAGGAAAGATTTCCTGCCCAAGAGTCAATTGGACAGGCTGATTCATACAAGTTCAGTCCGCCTAGAGCTCAGAAGAAAGCTTTCACACCTCAAGGAAGACACCATCAGCGCTTACGCCAATCGCATCTGTCATGGCACAGCTGAGACATTTGACAAAAGTACCACAGAGAATCTGGTGAATTCTTACCAAAAGGTCTTTGCGGTCCTTGTACTCGTCGGAAGGGTAGATTGTATTGAGCTGTTCTTGCGAGAAAACGTCTGCGATGCCGACTTGCCACTTCAAGAATACTTTGAGGACCCAGATGCGGATAGTTGCACATTCGAACTACGGCGAAAGAAACAACCATGGAAGCAATTGACTTGTTTCCGATCATGGTCACAGCTAACTCTCAGAAACTTTGAGCAGTACCAGTGGGCTATGGTTCCTCCTTTCTTCAGCAAGGGCAAGAGAAAGAACGTCCAGCATTACGTCCTTGAGCAACCAACGGTGTTGCCGTTTACCTTTACCAAGAATACAAATGGCAATTCTAAGACAAGGGAACGTCGGGGCGGTTATAGCCTAGTTTACCAAGCTGATATCCATCCGGACCATCACAATTTCAACGGTCCTGTAAGTATTGTGCCTGACACATCAAAGGTAATTAACACCCCCAACTTAACATGCTTCTTCTCCGTCTAATATCATCAAGCCTTCCCAGAACACCTTTGCCATCAAAAAACTAGACTCGCCAAGCAAAGAGGCATTCCAAAAAGAAGTCCAAATCCTGAAAAGATTCAGTGGAGATGTCCACCAACATCTCATTTCTCTACTGGCGACGTTCGAGCGAGATGGGACATTCTACCTGATATTCCCTTGGGCAGGAGCTGATCTGAGAACATACTGGAAATGCGAGAACCCAAGGCCGGTTTTCAACGCTAGCACTGTCACCTGGATGGTCGAACAGTGCAGTGGACTGGCTGATGGCCTCACCAGACTTCATCAATATGAGACCGGGCTCAAGGATCAGACAGAGCCCCCAAAGAATGAGTATCTAGCCCCAAATGTCGTTCTGAACGGTGGCAAGGACTCTGGAAGGCCTGGGCCACTGTACGGGCGGCATGGTGACATCAAGCCTGAGAATATACTTTGGTTCCCTAATCACACCACACCCGGCCACAAGGGAACCCTCAAAATTTCAGACTTCGGCCTGTCTGAACTCAACAGTCGTTCTAGCAAGTCAAAGAGCCGAAGTAATGTTCCGAATTCCCCGACCTACCGCCCCCCTGAGTGCGACTTGAGGAAAAAAATCATCAAACAATCATACGACATATGGACACTTGGGTGTCTCTATCTCGAATTCGTCGCTTGGATCCTAGGTGGATGGGACTTGGTTTACGAACTCGAATGTCGAAGACAGTCTATGGGTCCAGGGGACGACCATTCCGATTGCTTCTTTGAGATTCGAGATCCAGAATCTTCCGCACATCTACAAGCGTTTGTCAAACCGATTGTAGTGGAAGTAAGACAATCAACCCAAGTCTGTATCATTTTGGAATAAACTAACCGGATCAAAGTTTGTGTCAGAGTTGCACGCCCATCCCCGATGCAGCGAATACTTGCATTCTTTCTTGGAGATGATCATGACAGAGATGCTCATAGTGGAGTCTCAAGCCAATCGCAGAATAGGGTGTATGCAGTTGACGCAAAGACTCGACTTATGGCACAAGAGGTGCGCCAAAGACGTAAACTTCATGTTGAAAGCGTCACCGTGGGCTTAATGTTTGCGTTTGAAGATGTCGATGGGCACCATGGTCCAGCAATAATGGTGTGGCGCAGAAAAGGCTGCAGCGCCAGTTACTTCCTCAGCTAATGCGTTAGGTATCTAGATGAAATAGGATGTGCATCTGTTCAATTTGTGAAGAAATCGATCTGCCAAGAAAACGCACATCATCGGACAGGCCATCGTGGAGATCGGGGGGTCCCAGCGATGACTGGGGAATGGTTCGCCTTGGTCGCCTTGTAGGCGAACCATCCCCCGCTGCCTTTCTTGCCTGGCGCATGTGGGTGTTGCGGAATGTTGTAGCCTGCCTAACGTTTCACCGGCTTTTTCCTGCCTCGAGCCTGACATGCTGACGGCTTCACACCATCAGTTTTCCTTTGCTGTCTTGGCGAGCGTGTTGCAACCTCTATGCGCCAAGCCTTTTCGCTATTTGGGGCTGGAAAGGAGGAACAAAAGTTCCAAAGTAGGCGTATTACTATTTGCAACGACATAGAAAAAGTGCAAACGAATAACACCTGATGCGATGGCTCTCCGGCCGGCGATTGTTTTTCTTGGAAGCAATTACTCCGCTTAGAACCTGTGCCCCGGCACGCAGCACATTGGACCAATCGCTCAACGACGGCTGATTATGCAAGTGGCCCCAGTCCGGCGATGACTGCAGAGGGCGAGTTGACGTGCATCCGCGCCTACCCACACCAACTAGTTGCGACGTGGGAGGAGCTTCCGCGAGACAGAACCTCAATTTCTAGAGTCCGAGGACGATTGGCCCGCATGCCAGATTCTTGCAGGAGTAGTGGTAATTTTCCATCTTGGCAAAGGCTCATGTTGAGGGTGGATTATTCGTCTCCACGTTCATTGGTAGTTGATCACCAATAGTATCATCCGTCGCCCATACCGGCTCTGAGACACCGACAGCCTGCCTGTCTAGATGCAAGCCCTGCGTTGCCTCACGTCTTTTGTCATGACTGTCGGACCTCGGTCTTCCGTCCCCCGGTTCAAGCTTCATGACGGAATTCCCCTCGCTCTGTCTTTTCATCTTTCTACTGTTTCTTCATGTTTCCTCTTCTCGGTGTCTTGAATACGAATGAGCAGCCAGTCTGGCCCGCGTACGCAGCGATATGGCGACGACTGAAAGCCCCTTACCATCCCAAAGTGACTTTGGATCGGCCTGGGAGGAACCCCCGCCGAGTCTCGGAGACCAAATTTATCAACGCCTTAAACGCAGCAAGTTTGACACAAAGCAGCAGTTCCTGCCGGAAGGATGTCTTGACCAGCTCATCAACCCCCAAGCCCTCAAAGATGATCTCTTTTATGAGAAAGACATTCTGGATTCGATAGACGAAAGTCTGGTCAATTTCATCAATACGCATGCCAAAAAGGTCTTTGCGACGGCCTACTGCGTTTTGGGCGCTGGTGGAAGTACGCTCGTTGCAACCATGGCGTACTTTCAGTCTCTTGAATTCTCAGACAAGTGCCTACCGATTGAAGATCTTTTGACCGACGAGACGATGAGAAATGCTCCTACAGAGCTTCCATTCCCATTCAATCAACCCCGACCCCTGATCATAAGCAGAACATGGGCTCCAATGCGAATTAACCACTTCTATCAACATCAGTGGAAGTTTTTGGCGCCCGTGTTCTCTAAAAATCAGTTCCATCATGTCTTGTCCGTTGATATTGTTCTCCCATTCATTTGGGTAAACAATACCACCAAAGAAGGACTCTTTAGTAAGGTGTATGAAGTAGAGATACATCCAGAACATCAGAAGTTGCTAGACACTAAGGTACGTGGACAGTTGACGCATTTCTGAACTTATTGTCTGATATGACCAGGCTCACGATACACCACCTCACGTCGCCATCAAGGAGATTCTCACGACCGAAAACGACGAAGAAGTAAAGCAACAGATAGAGGCCAATTTCAATCTTGAAGCAAACGCACTTTCTGACATCGCATGCCTCGAACACCGACACATAATTGACAGGATCGCTGCGATCACGATCGACACAAGACATTACTTCATGTTCCAATGGGCCGACGGAGGCAATTTGCGAGAATTCTGGAAAGAACACCCTCAACCCGATCTCACTCCTGAGCTGGTTCGGCAGTCCGTCTATCAGTTACGTGGTCTCGCAGATGCATTGATGGCACTTCACCAGTACAAAGACGAGGCTAATTACCGACATGGCGATTTGAAGCCCGAAAACATCCTCCGATTCAAAAATGATACATTCGTCGGCCATTTGAAAATTGCCGATATGGGTTTCGCAAAGCGTCATACGCAAGCAACCGCCGCCCGAGGAGATCCGACGAGCACGATATACGGCACCACCCGTTATGAACCTCCAGAGACGTTTACGAGCCCACTGGAGGCGAGGTCCCGGCTGTACGATGTATGGTCACTGGGCTGTATCATTTTGGAGTACATTATTTGGCTTCTGTACGGCTATGATAAGCTACTCGAATTCACCAACGACATTCAAATGGAGACAGGATGTTTCTATCTCATTGACAGGTCAGGAGACAGCCCGAAAGCCAAGGTTCATCCAACGGTCGTTACTTGGATGGATAAAATTGCCGATGATCCGGAGTGTTCCGCCCGAACCGCCCTCCGAGATCTACTCGCGCTTGTAAGGGACAGGCTTTTAGTCGTTGCACTCCAGACCGACAGAGACACAAGACTAGCCTTCGATTCGGAATTTGTTTCTGTCACCTCAGTAGATCCTCTTGATCCACTCCCGATTGGAGCTTTCAGAGCCAGGGCCCAGGCTGTCAACTCCTCATTGCACGGAATTTTGAAGCAAGGAGCGACTGACGAGAGCTATTTCCTTGCCAACAAGACAAGGCTCAATATTCAGCGCCCAATCATCGCTGTTAATGACACAGCCAGGGGTTCTTTGAAGGTTCCCCCATCGCATAAGCCAAAGGCATCTGAGCCTGATGAAAACAGTTCGATCAATAGCGTGAGTTGTTTCCATCTACAAGCCCAATACTGGTGTTGTCACCTCCTTTCGGCTCTCCATCTTTACAGTCGGGCTATTATAAGAAACTGAGTCTCATGGGGCTAACACACTGAAGTACGTTAAGAAAGACGTGAGTAAATAGGCAGGACTCACAGTAACCTGCTCGCTGGCTAACACGACCCCGAGTATGTGAGTCAAGAACTTGAATCCTTTCATTCTAGCTCAGATCGTTAGCACTGTTCACTGACAGCCACTCTCCACAATTAAGAAGGTAAGTACACACCGGTTGTCAGTGCGAAGTTACGAAGAAAACCTAGCCAAATGGTGGATGATAACTAATTTTGTTTCACAAATGAGCAGCTCGTAAGTCTGAGGTCCCTTCGATGGTGAGTTGCTGATTCAACTCAATGACTGATGGGACGATAGTCTGTTAGTCGCTCTTACTTTCCTTGACACTAAGTGAACAAAAGTCGGTCTTTAACTCTGTGCTGACACGGGACCTGCAGCTGAACCACACTTGGAACCTCATCACCGACAATGCGTTTGCCAACAGCATCGTTCAGTATTGCAATCAACAGGGACTGAATCTTAGCGCCGCTCGATTCGAAAATCTTTGTTCCAGATGTGCTTCTCTAGACATCTTGTCGTTAAGTTTCAGGATACCCGACACCACGCTCAACTTGTCACAAAAGGCAAGAGATTGCGGGTTTTGTAGACTGTTATGGAATGCATGCCAAAAGACAGGTGTTTCTGGGCATGTAAGATTCAACAGAATCGGATCTGCCCTCAGGATCGACGACGCTCCAATGCCTCTTTTCAGTATACTTCGCAGTCCTGGCCAGTTGCATCAAACATACATGCAACAACCCGAAAAGTTCAATTCCGAGACTGGGACAGATACTAACAAAAAGACAGGAGGGGCTTCAATAAGCCCGAGTATCTTTCAAGTGGGCTACCCAAACCTTTTCCCCCCTCGACACGAAGTGCATTTTGAAATCATTAGGCAATGGATTCAAGACTGCGAGAACAATCCGGATCATAGTCAATGCCAACCCGACGTAAATCCCAAGCTTCCGACCAGATTGCTTGATGTTCAAGGTTCCAAGATCCGCCTGGTGGAAACTGAAAATCTGAACTGCAAATATCTGGCGCTTTCACACCCCTGGGGTGATTCCGCCAAACATTCCCATTTCTGCACCTACACCAGCAATATCAAAAAACACCAGGAGGGAATTGACTTCAGTGCCCTTCCTCAAACATTTCAAGATGCAATCACCGTCACGCGCGAGCTGAAATTCCGATATCTATGGATAGACTCGCTCTGCATAATTCAAGGCTCAGATGGGGACTTCACGGAGCAATCAAAACACATGGAAGAAGTGTTCAGCTCAGCGTACTGCGTCCTTGCTGCGAGTCGGGCTACAGGTCAATGCGATGGATTTCTCGGAGATAGGGTCGAACGAGACTACACTACATTCAGCGGAGCTCGAGGGGATGCATACCATATATGTGAAGAAATCGACGACTTCCAAGGCGACGTTATTGACGGTCCACTGAACCAGAGGGGTTGGGTTCTACAAGAGCGGGCGTTGGCACGTCGGACAGTTTATTTCGCTGGGAATCAGACATACTGGGAGTGCGGCCGGGGAATTCGATGTGAAACTTTCACAAAGTTGAAAAAGTAAGTCGCATCCTGAAGAAGTGCCAGCCACCTTACTTGGAACGTCGTTTGGCTAAGGGGTTGTGAATGTTCAAGCAATATTGCAGCCTTCCTTGGCGATCCAAAGTTTCCCGAAGTTGCGATGAACTCCAACAGAGGTGACAGGATATACCTCTACCAGATGTTTTACAAACAATACTCAAGATTGAAATTTTCGAAAATTGAGGACAGGCCTTTTGCCATCGCTGGTCTCGAGAAGAGACTGATTCAGGGCTTCGGTGCCCATGGAGGGTACGGCGTGTTGGATGACGGGAAAGGACTTCTACATCGCAGTCTCCTTTGGCATCGGCCCGATAATGGAACCCTCAACCGAATCAAATTCCCTCCTGAGAAAAGAGTATTTGTTCCAACATGGTCATGGATGGCGTACGAGGGTGGCATCGACTATTTGGATCCCGAATGGAGCAAAACCGACTGGGAACAACATGATCTCCGTTCCCCCTGGAGCGCAAACTCGCCTTTTCAGTACACCACGGACAAGAACAGCACCATCTCTCTCAATGCTATGGCGAGAGAATTTGACCAAACTAAAGCGGCAAAACAACAGATCACGCTTTATTTCGACATGCCTGACAAGACCAATTGTAGTAATCCGGGCTTGAAGTGCGTAATTCTGGCGCGGCCCAAGACAGAATTTATAACAACGGACACGATATGCCATGTTCTTGTTGTTGCACCACAGGCCGTCAAGAGGCCCGGAGGTATACCAGTCTATGAGAGGGTGGGCGTGGGCAAGATGCCCGAAAGTTGTGTCTCGCAGTTGAATGAGATTGAAGTCAAGCTCCAGTAGATTCTAAAATTACAAATGTTACTTTCTTTACTCTTCGGCTTTTCAACTCGAAATCGGTCTCATCAATCGACATATTCAAAGTGACCGGCCGATGGTCAGCATGTAATTAAAGACTTCAAGTAACGACGACGACGAAAACGACGATAGCGACGATAGCGACGACGACGACTGCGACGACAACGATAAAAGAAGTAGCGGCAAAAACGTCAAACTGTATTTCAAAGTCATCCAATTTGTTTGCGGAACCATCTTGTTGATCTAGAACCAGCACTCTATTATGGTCTATCTATCATCTATGACACTATAGCCAACGCACTCTTCACCGCAAAGTTGTGCTCCCTATCCATATCCCACGGCCCAGGCCTAACCATCTGTAACTCTACCCCCGGTCTAAACACCATACAATACGAACTCCCTCCAAAGTGGAACATCCCAATCTCCTGCCCCTTCTCGATTCTCTCACCTTCCCTCACCACAAAATCGCAACTCGACACCTCCACCATACCAATAAACACCACCGCCATCAGCCCAATCTTCGGGTTATCCGCCTGAATGAACATAATACTCCGCGTCGCCACCGCGCTTAAATACGGCTGCGAGTACGTCGGCGCCGCGGGATCCTCCCCGCCCTGCCCCTTCGCCCCCGCCAGCCCCTCCGACCAGTTCTCGCTGTAATACGTGCCGGGCACGTACTCGATCCCGACGACCTTGCCGCTCACCGGCGCGTGCCACCGGTGGTAGCTCAGCGCGCTCAGGAACGCCTGGTACACCGTCCCGCCCACGAACTCCGCCGTCCGCTTGTGGCAGTTGAGCATGTTGCCCAGGGAGTACGGCTGGCCCTTGAGGTAGAACGTGTCGAAGAGCTTCACCCCCGTGCGCACCTGCAGCGGCGCCGACTCGCACGCGTTGGCGACCACCAGCGTCGGGTCCGGGAACCGCGGGTCTCGTGCCCCGCGCTCCGGCGCCTCCACCGGCCGCACGCCCTCCCTGAACCGCCTGACGAAAAATTCGTCCCACGACCCGAAGCCGAAGTACTCCCAGCTCGGGTTGCATTCAAATAGCTCCTCGAAGGTGTGGCTCGTCTTGCCGTTGTTGGCCTTCATCGCAATCATCTCGCGCGCGTCCTTGGACAGCCACCCGTCGAGGCACCCGCGCGACTCGGGCGTCGTGAGGAACTTGCCCCACGCGTTGAGGATCGCCGCGATGGCGGCGTTGACCTTGGGCCGCAGGAAGAACTCGTAGCCCGAGATGGTGCCCATTGGCCAGTCGAGCAGCGCGTTGATGGGGCACCCGACGAGGCCGATGGCGGTCGACGGGGACGACTTTGTGACGAACTCGGGCCCGGAGCGCAGGACCACATTCATGACGGCGACGAAGTCGTCAAACTTCTTGATGGCGTTGTGGCCGACGGGGTCCTGGGGGTACTTGCGGGACGACTCGGTGAACATGTTGTTGGCGAGCTTGGTGAGGTGCGTGTCGTCTTGGACGAGCTTCTTGAAGGCCTCGAGGGTCGGGTCGAGGGGTTCCTGGTGCTTGACCGCGCGTGCCTGCTTCGCCTTTTCCGCGACCCATTGCGCGATGAGGCTGCGGTCTTTGGGAAGCCAGTGGCCCGGGGCCTGGCTATGGAGCGCTTCTTGGGCGTTGAAGCCCTTTGGAGGCTGTTTCCAAAAGTATGAAAGCATCTTTGAAGGGCAACAACTATGTAACTGAAAGCTGTGAGATGACTAATATTGGGAGGGAATCTAACAACTCGGGCTGCATGTGCAGAGAAGAAAGCAAAGAGCAAGAAGGTTCTGGTTTATATTTTTGTTGAGCAGATTCTACTTAGCTAATTCCGCGTCGCAAGAAAAGTCATGCAAGCACACGTGAAGTTACCATATGCCTGCCCTGCTTATGAGAGCGAGAAAGGGCAAAACGAAACACGAGCTGCGAACGCGGGAGTTACGCAACGGCTCGCACGGCGGCTGTCGGGGATGTGCCAGGAACGAATTCCGTTGCGTGTTAGTACACCAGTGGAAGGTACGAGCTTTTTAACAGGGTGAAACATGACGAAATGGGGGAAAACATGTTTGACAGGTGAGGTCGTTTCCAGAAACAATGCTGAGTCGGGCTCATGTCTTGTTCAGATGTCGATGGGAATAATGCCGCACCGCCGGCAGAAACGAGGTACGGCCTACACGGGATGCGGAAAGGCACGCAGCAGCGCGAATCATTCGTCGACACCTTTCCGATGTGGCGTCCGGGCCGCTACACAGCCGGGACCACAAAGATCTGCCCAACTGGTAAGACAGCGTTTGTCCCAAAGAAGATACACACGACGACGAAGTGCCACAGGTCTCGGGGGCGGTAAGCTCGTCTGCCCTCCGTCTGGAGCCGATCCGCTTAACCGGTTGTGACTAAGGGTTGTTGGTTCGCCTGCTTGACGGGGAAGAGAAAAGAAGGGAAAATGTCGTGCTCGCCGAAGCATTGGGTGCTCCGACCGCGGCGGCGGCAGCTGCACGCTTGAAAGATCTCGTCTGATCGTTGTTGAGTCCAGAACCAGGGGAGAAAAAAAAAACTGGGAACGCGGTTTCGGGGATCTGAGGCAATGCCGCCTCGAATTCTATTCAGCGGCTCCGATGCAGGACATGGCGGGCGAGTCAAGCTGGGAAAAGTATGTAAGCACGGGTCGCGTGCTTCGGTCTCTGATGAATGGCGATTTGATGCTCAGGAGGCGGTGTGTTACTGAGTTGGAATAGTTTGAGAGTTCGAGAAGCTCTCTTTTCCGCGGACGACATGTGTTGTAAGGCGCTATCTGTTGGTCAATGTGTGTCACGAGCTTCCGATAGCAAGAGTTTCTCCATCCAGGCACGTCGCGTGGACCTCTCTTCCCCGTAAACAGCATGCTTTCGACTGAAGTTCAGACTGAGGACTCAGCTGGCCTCGCGGATGTCGCCTCACGGTTTCCTCGGCATCTCATCTGTCTCGTGGCCTTCAGCTGGGACTGAGGGGCAATTTCCATCACCTGCATGTAAGTTGTAAGTGAGATGAACCGTACTTTTGAGTCAGCTACCTTCAAGCAGTCGCTAATAACTGAAAAGCTTAACAGTGAAAGGGTTTGTGTAAACGTTCCCACGAATAGCGAACCCTAGATAACCCCGAACCCCGAATACTCATATGTCAAGTAATACTACTATCGACGACATATCAGAAGGTTGTCTGCAGCTTTGGGTAGTCCTTGGCACGAGCCTGGAGATCAGCAAAGATGGCACCAGAGTCATCCTCCGCGAGATTCTCCATCCGCTTCGTATCCTCATCCTCGATCTGTTCAAGAACCTTTTCGGGCTCCTCGTTGCCCTCCTTCACGTCCTTCTTTCGAGGCTCTGTTGCCTTCTTGATCCCCGATGACTCGCCGATCAAGAGGATCTGAGCGTTGGCATAGTCAAGGTGTTCGGGTTTGGTGGGCATCCATCGGAGGTCCCGGAACTCCTTGTTGATCCTAGAGCTTGTAGTCAGTGCCATTCATGTCTGTTAAAAACAGCCAATACTTACTTGTCGGGGTAGTCAGGATTCTCTGGGAGGCTCGCATTCGCAGGTCCGGATTTGTTGGGATTCTTGGTGCTCAAGATGAAGCTGCCTTGCTCCTTGAGGCCAAGCTCCTCCTGAACCTCGCCGATGTTGGAAGGCAGAGTGAGCATGTACGCCAGGTGACTCTCTCTGCCGGTGGTCGTGATGACATAGACGCCCTCGCCAACAGGAGTGGCGGCAGGGACCTGTGAAGTGCCAGCCTTGGTTTCGTTCTGGTCACCGGAGAGGAACTGCTCCTTCAGCTCGGCGAAAGAAGCGCCAGCCTTCTCGACGAACATCATGAAGCGGTCTCGGCCGCTCTCAGGGAAGACCTTCTTGGGCAGGGCGATCAAACGGGTGTTGCCGGCATCGCCAATCGGGCCGTCACCCAGCTTGGAGTCGGGGGCTATGGGGCGAAGAATGAGGTAGCTTCGAGCAATATCGTCAACTTCTTCGGCCTCGTCAAGGTTGACCCGGGCGCGGATGAAGAAGTAGATGATGCCCTTCTCGAGGACGTTGGACGGAACTTTCTTGTCCGCGTGGGGGATCTCGGCACTGTCTCTGTTGCTTTCCTTGGTTGCAGGCTTCTCATCAGCCTTGGTCTCCTCTGTTGTCGCCTCCTTGTCCTTGGTATCGGCAACCTCGTCCTTTTCCTTGGTGTCGTTCTTTTCCTCGGTCTCAGAATCCTTGGCCGGGGCAGCCTCCTTCTTTTCCTCCGTGTCGTTCTTTTTCTCCGGTTTGGAGTCTTCCACCTTGGACTCTTCCTCTTCCGCCTTGGACTCTTCCGCCTTGGACTCCTCTGCCGCCTCCTCGACGTCCTTGGCCGCCTGGGTCTCGGCAACAGGCTCATCTCGATCCTTCATCTCAGTGTCGGAAGTTTCAGGCTTCTCCTCCTTTGTCTCGGGCTTCTTTGCCTCTGGCTTCTTGGACTCGGCGTCGTCTTGCTTCTCGAGTGCCTCCTCGATGGTGGTCTGACGGGCGCCATCATCGGACTTCTTCGCCCGCTTAGCATCAGGGGCATCCTCGGCAGTGTCCTGGTCGATGACACGCTTCTCTCCAGCGGTAGCCTCAGCAGTGTTCTGGGCCTTTCCATTGGCCTCAGCCTCGCCGTTGGCGTGCTCTCCTGCACGTGTGCTGACCATGATGCTGGACGTGGGTGATTGGGTTGACGATGGAGACGGTACGGTAGTATGGGTGTCGTGTTGTTGACTGCGGGTATCAATTGATGACGATTGGTCAAATGGAATGTTCCAAAGGAAAACACAGGGAAGAGAAGCAAGTGCTGGGGGGGAATTGGCAGGCAGAGAGGAAGGCGCGCGGACGGGGAGAGGTCTGAGGAGTTCTGATGTCATAGGCGGCGTCGCACGCGTCGCGTTGCTTTTTCTGGAGGCAGGTAGCCGCCATTAGGTAACCTGGCGTGCCTTCCCGCAAAGTTACACACGCTGTCTCAATGAGCAATTGGCTGCCTTTGTCTCTGGACATTCTTCTCCTGTCTCAGTGATGCGCCTCATCGTGTCTGGGGTCTGTCGCTGCTTGATTTACTCGGCAGTCGGCCTTGTCGTATTCCCTTGGTTGATTCGCTCCTTACCTTCCCCAATGGGTTGTTTTGAAAGGAAATCATGTTGGGGATGAATTGAAACCTTGGTGATTACGATGACAATTGAACTTGGTCCTGGCAGAGCTTTGTTTTCACGATGCGGAATGCTGCAGCTGCTCATGATCTGCTGCATGCGGAAAGAAACCACACACCCCGCGATGGCTACTTTCACATGGTAAGCTCCCGATCTGGACGAGCGCTCACTGATCTCGCGCTCGGAGAGGTGCAGATTTATACACTGCCGAGGATCCCCACCCGCTAAAACTCCGAGAACAACAGACTGCGGCTGCGCGCCCGACTTAGGACCCCACTCGGGCGAGGGTTCTAACGAGCAAGAAGCGTCTCATCCCCGATGGCACAATTGGCTAGCGCGTCAGACTGTTAATCTGGAGGTTGGTGGTTCGAGCCCACCTCGGGGAGTCAAGGCGGTTAAACTCCGCACATGCGAGCGCAATTCTTTTTGCTTGTTTAGCCTGATGTTGGTCCTGTTGACCTGCGTTGTCTTTGCAGATGAATTGTTGCTTGCTATCATTTCGGCTACGTTCATTCTAAACGAAACTTCGCTGGAATTAGCTGCGAACCGTTTCCACCAAGCGTTTGACTTTACAATAATGCGCTGGATCTCGCGCGATGCTAAGACCATCCATCCATCGTTGCTCTTTTAAAATAATGTGTAAAACTCAAGAATAGATAAAATGCTGCAAACTGCCTACCCTCTCTCGGAAATTCCTCTCTGGTTGATAAAATTTTCAATAGTGCACTAGAATCGCACCTTGAGTTTCGCGGTGCTGAAAATTGGGTAGTATGGTCTCTGCGTTCAACTACCTCCGTAGCGTTTGACCGTGATATTCACAGCCATCTCTCCGTCCACTGTTACCTAGTCCCTTTAGGCACAACACTCTGGGGTCCAAAGTATGGACTGCGTTTTCACTTTCACCTATCGCGAATCCATTGAGTAGCAGGAGAACGGTACTCAGGTCATCGCATGGGACACAATACTTCACGCGATAGATTTGTGCATGCTGCATTAGGATAGGACTATCAAAAGCCTTCGTGGTCTGAGTTCTCACCGTCACCGGTGGTAAGCTTATTTGCTAATCCTCCAACGAGGTATCTATCTACTTCGTCTCAAAGGTAGAGAGTGACGGTATCGTGATATTTCTCCCCCAGTTAATCCTCGGCGCAGTCTGTCCTCTTATCTCGGGCTTATGCATCTTGGCTGATGGGCCAGTCCAAGATCCCGTGAGGGCTAGCACGTCATGATTGACTGGCAGGCTGCCTTCTTCACCAATGGTAGATGCTGCAACGATATCTGTTCGGCTCCTGGACCGCAGATGTATCGTCCACATTCTCGTTGTTGGCTCAGCTGTCGCTGTTGTATGGGTATCATATCTCGTGCAATGGGTAATTCCGGCGTTGCGTCAGATGTTCTTCAAGTAGTGGTTCTTGAACTTCTTGTTTGCCCGATCCGCGCCACGCATGAGGAATTGGTCGCCAAGAACCTCAAAGACAAATCGCCGTGGGGTTCCTTCCTCAGCCGTCGCATTGGCATCAGCGCTGGGGCTGGGCTCCTTCACCGGTATCTCGACCTTGAACCAGGTCCCCTCCTTGGGCACAATCTTCATCTCGTTCTTGCGTGTGATGACCTCGAACGAAAACTTGGAGTCCTTGATGACGATGCCCTTGATGCCGACACGGCTCGGACACGAGCTGCGCGAGACCTCAACCTCGGCGCCGTGGAACTCGGCAGCGCTTAGCTTCGCAGCGGCGCCGCTTCCTCCGCCGAGGAGTTCGGATCCCAGGATTTCCTCAATGTATCCCAGCCACAAGCGGTGGAGGGGCTCGAAGACGGTGTATTTCTGGCCATCGCGGGGCACGTCGTGCAGGCCGCGCCTTCGTCGGTCGCGTGCGGAGAGTGGCTTTGGTTTGAGCTTTTGCTTCCTTTTGGCCTCTTCGCGGGCTTTTCGGCGGGCTGATCTCGGGTTCGACGGGGGCGGAGAGCTGGGTCTGAGGTAGAGGGGTCGGTATTGGATCTTGTCTGTGAAGATGCGGTTGACGGTGTCGGGTGAGTGCGCTCGGGCGAGGAGGGCCTGGGTTATGGGCTGATTTGAGGGAGCCATGATGTCTCTGTGCCCTCGCGACACTGCTCTGGCCGTTGTTGTTCTGGCGAGAAATTGGTTGGCGTCGTTTGCGACTGATGACTGTGACGAAGCTGCTTCTGCAGAACCAGGCGCATGCGATTTCATGGAGAAGCTGCGGAAAATTAAATTAAATGTTAGTGCCTCCAGGTTCCGTTTCCATTGGGTGGTGGGGCGGGAACCAGGATGGCCTGCCGGCTGGCAATGTGCTGGCCAGTCACTGTTGGCTGTTGCTGTTGCTGTTGTTGCTGTCGCTGCCCGCTGCTTGGCTCATCCATCAGTGGCACCTGCAGCAGCAGCAAGGATTGGCAGTGCTGTCTTCACATGCCGAAAACGCTAAAGCCGCCCAAGGGCTTCGAGCTCGGCTTGGAGACAGCGTGGGAGCAGGTGGGAGGCAGCAAGCGCGGACGCGGATCAGTGGTCCGGGTGGGTGGCACTTGACCTCAACGGTCCACCCAATGTCCCGCGGCATGACACTGCGACTCTTTGGTTCTGGCTACGCTCGGCGCAAGGAGCAAGGAGCTGCTTGGAGGAGAGACGATCAAAACACTTCCCACGCTCTTCCTCCACCATTTCCCACTACTACCACACGCACTTGGGTAGCCCGTCAATCTCCAACGTCATTTGCAGTCAGTCCTGTTCGAGAAAAAGGGATCCCGTCTTCCTCGACCGACACTCGGCAATGGCAAGGACCTTGAACGGACTGCTTCGGAGTATCTAGGACCAACAATTCCATTCCACGCACTCGACACGACTTAACGATACCCGGTTTCTCCTGCGATACCCCAACCCGCCACCGCAATGGCTAAAAACGACGACTCCGCGCCGGATCTGAAGATCCTCGGCGACCAAATCACCCTCCAGCCCAGCGGCTACATCAAAACCCAACGCGATGACGAGAAGGAGGAAGCCCTGATGAAGCACATGGCTCGCTTCCGCTCCGAGCCTCTGCAGTATGTCCACAAGCAGTTTGGCCCCTTTTAGATCCAGGAACAACACTAACTAGCTGATGCGCCAGATTCCTTCGCGAGGTCTCCCTCTACGTCTCCGGCACCGGCTGGCGCGCCTACGACAATGCCATCGGCCAGCCCATCTTCTACTCTGGCTTTAGCGACAAGATCAAGGATGCCGTGCTGTCGGCGCCACTACTACAGTCGCGCATCACCGACCTCGCCGAGAAGCGCATCGCCGTCGAAGAGAAGGAGGGCTTGCTGAATAAGAATGACAAGGACTTTGAGTTGAAGCGCGCGCGGAGAAGGGCGGCCATCGAGACCGGAATCCAGGAGGTGGCCGAGAAAATGACCGACGACATGATTTGCAAGTTCGAAAGCAAGACGTTTATCCGAAGCGCATACTACCTCGTCACGCAGTTGACTTTACGCGCATATCACCAGGGCATCCACGTCTCTAGCGAAGAGGTTTTGAGGCTACGAAAGGTGGCGGAGGAGGCCGAAAGGAAGAAGCAGAGCATCATCTTCTTGCCCTGCCATCGATCGCATGTCGACTACGTTTCGCTGCAGCTCATATGCTACCGCTTAGGACTCGGCCTGCCGGTTGTCGTAGCCGGAGATAACCTCAACTTCCCTCTAGTCGGAAGCTTCCTGCAACATGCCGGTGCGATGTGGATTCGGAGATCTTTTGGCGATGATATTCTTTACACGACCTTGGTGCAGACGTATATCGACACTTTGCTGCAGGGAGGCTACAACTTTGAGTGTTTTATCGAGGGTGGCCGTTCAAGGACGGGCAAGCTGTTGCCTCCAAAGTTTGGTATTCTTAACTTTATCCTCGACAGCATCCTGTCTGGGCGAGTCGAAGACGCCGTCATCTGCCCAGTCAGCACACAGTACGACAAGGTCATTGAGACGGAGGGCTACGTTACAGAGTTGCTCGGCGTGCCCAAGAAGAAGGAGAACCTCGCAGATTTCGTTTCTGGAGGCTCATCCGTCTTGTCCCTGAGGCTTGGCAGAGTCGATGTTCGCTTCCACGAGCCTTGGAGTCTGCGTGGGTTCATCAATGAGCAGCTTGTAAGGCTGTCCAGATTACCTACGGGCCTCAACCTGGATACGAAGAACCCCGAGAATACTGCAATCCGCCAGAAACTCCTGCGTACACTCGGTTATAAGGTGTTGTCAGACATCAACGATGTTTCCGTGGTTATGCCCACTGCTCTGATCGGCACCGTGCTGCTCACCCTCAGAGGCAGAGGCGTAGGCAAGACAGAGCTCGAACGTCGTGTCAATTGGCTCACTGATCGTGTCCGGGCAAAGGGCGGTCGTGTTGCCCACTTTGGAAACGCACCCCTCTCCGACATCATCGAGCGTGGCCTGGAGGTGTTGGGCAAGGACCTGGTTGGCGTCGTGACAGACCTTCCAGAACCTACCTACTATGCCGTCGACAGGTTCCAGCTGTCATTCTACCGAAACATGACCATCCATCTGTTCATCTCGGAAGCTATAGTAAGCGCCGCGATGTACATGAAGGTCAAGCAGGGAGGTGGACCGACCATGCAAGACATCTCGTTCAAGGAGCTTCAGGACCAAATTCAATTCCTCTCTTCTCTGTTCCGCGGCGAGTTTATTTTCCCCAGCGATGGTCTGGCAGCGAACTTGGAAAAGACGCTGCGCGACCTCGAGGCGGACAAGGTGCTCAAGCTTCACCGAGACGAGGAGGGCAAGGTTGTGGTAGTTGGCCTGTCGGATCACGAGAGAATGGTTGGACGGGAAAACTACGACTTCTACTGCTTCCTTATCTGGCCATTTATTGAGGCCAGCTGGCTCGCGGCGGTTTCTCTGATGGGCCTGGCAACACCTCTTGGCCAGAAGGACGATATCTGGATTGAGGTGGGCAAAGCCCAGAGTAGTGCACAAGTGGTAAGTTAAACTCAGGGAAGCATGGAGTCACACAACTAACACATTTCCAGCTCGGCAAGACACTCTACCACCAGGGTGACCTGAGCTACTTTGAAGCCGTAAATAAGGAGACCCTGAAGAACGCGTACCAGCGCTTCGAAGAAGAAGGTATCTTACAAGTTGTCAAATCCAAAGACCCCAAGGTTCCACCCCGCCTGCGTCTCGACCCCGAATGGTGTCCTACACGCGACCCAGAGACGGGCGCCCTCAACGCCTCGGGTCGTCTCTGGGACTTTACCGAGAAGATCGCCTCCAGCCGACGTGAAGGCAAGAATCGTCGTGACGGGGCCACCGTTAGTACCCGCGTGCTCCGCCTGACGGATCTGCTCGGCAGCAAGCTGTTCGAGGCGGCCAAGACTGGTGACAAAAAGGGGGCGTCGCCGACCCTTAGTGTGGAGGACGCGCGACAGCTTAAGAAGAGCGTCAAGGAGCAGAGGAGGCGTAGGTCACTGGAGAACCGAGCACATTTGTAAATTTTGTATTACTGTAAACGTGTAAAGCGGGTATGATATGATTACGATGTTCTCATCCTGTCCTTTGTTTTCTTCTTAGATGGCCGGATCGAGAAGTCGCACAACGTTTGTCCTCTGCTGGCGCAGCTTATTAGGCTGGTCGGTCGCGTCAATGAGTCATATATGAGGGTTCCAGGGATGTCTCTCACGTACAGCGTTGAATGGACGCGAAGGTTGCCCTGTGGCCCTCATATATGACTTGTTGTCGAGACTGGCCAGCCTAATAAGCCGCGCCGGAAGGTGCTTGGCTGCGGTAATGTGTTGATAGTCCTCAAAAATGGCATTCTTTGTCGTCAAGTCTACTCAAACGTGGGATTCGACCATGGCTACCCTACGTTCCTTCCATCCAACCTTTGAACTCCTACTGGGTATTTGGCTTCAGAATAATGTTGTCAATAAGTCGCACCGACGGTCCGCCGCTGTGTCCCAGATCCTCGCCGGGCTGCGGCTCCTCCACGGGCAACATCTTGACCGCGCCGCTGAGGATGGCCCCCTTCGTGGGCACCACCGTGTTGATCTCCTGCATCGAGTCCGGGTCCGCCAGCGAAATGTAGTCCACCTCGAACATGACCCGCTCCGCCGGCGCCAGCTTCGCCTGCTCCGAGAGCACGCCCGCGGCGACCTGGTTCGCCGCGGCGAGGATCGCGTCCCGCTCCAGCGCGCCGCCCTGCGTGTACGCCTCCTCGGCGGCCCGCAGCGCGCGGGACAGCACCGTGGCGACCGCGCGCCGCCGCGCGCCGAGGTACACGTTGCGCGAGGACAGCGCCAGCCCGTCGGGCTCGCGCATCGTCTCGCCGACGACGACCTCCGTCGGCAGCATGAAGTCCTCGACCATGCGCCGGATCACGACCGTCTGCTGCACGTCCTTCTGGCCGAAGTACACGCGCTCGGGCTGCACGATGTTGAACAGCTTCATGCAGACGGTGGCCACGCCGCGGAAGAAGGTCGGCCGCGAGGCGCCCTCGAGGACCTCGCCGACGGGCGTGATAGTCACGAAGCTGCCCTTGCTGGACGGCTCCTGGCCCGGGAAGCCGGCGGGGTACATGTCGGCGGTGGTGGGGGCGAAGACGGCGCTGACGCGGCCGAGGTTGGCGCCGTCGCCGGCGAGCTCGCGGTCGAGGTCGCGCAGGACGGCGGTGTCGCGGGCCCAGGTCTGCGGGTAGGAGGCGAGGTCCTCTGCGACGCCGAACTGGGCGGGGTTGACGTAGATGGAGACGACGACGTGGTGGTTCTCGCGGGCGGCGGCGCGGATGAGGGAGAGGTGGCCGTCGTGCAGGGCGCCCATGGTGGGCACGAGGCCGACGGAGCGGTAGTTGAGGAGGTGCGGGCGGCGCCAGGTGCGCAGGGCGGAGACGTTGCGGAAGATGCGGATCGGGGAGGAGGGGACCGTTTCTGGCGCTGAAGACGAGGAGGAGGAGCAGGCTGTTCGGAGCTGGGAGGATATGCTGGAGCTGCTGCTGCGGGCTGGGCTTGTGCTGCCCGCGGCGCGGAGGGTGCGGGCGAGCATTTTGGATGATTTTTGGGTTGTTGGAATTGTGAGCAGCTGGCGATTACGGTGGTTACGGGGGAAAGAGGGGATTTGCGGCCATTGTGGAGGCGCAATGGCTTATAGAGTCGGCGACGCTGTGATGGTTTCTGCGGCGGATTTTTGGGGACGGAGGGAGGTTTGGTGGAGATGGCTGTCAGGTCGTGGTCCTCAGCGGTATCGGTGAGGGGCTCGGCGAGGGAGCTCCTGTGGGGCCGGCACGTGAGGGGCATGAGGTTATCTTATCTAATCGGCCAACGCGGAAGATGGATTACCCAGAGGTTTCTTCGGCAGGTCACCGAGACTCACCTTCTCGGACCTGCCCCGCCCCCGGTGAGCTCGGTGAAGGCCCGGTCGGGGATTTCCAGCGGTCACCTTATCCACTGAATAACCTCGCCATACTTCCCGCTGTCACTACCCTTCCCCTTTCCTGGGCTCCCCATGCCGACTATCTACCCCCGAGTTATTCTCCTGCCTGCTTCGTTGGCAGTCCGCACAACACTGATGTGTGTCTCGCAAGTAAGCACGTAGTCATTGCCCTTCTCAGCGGGCTGCGGATACACAGCAATAGCAATGATGCCAGGTCAATGCCTCGTACGACATGGCACCAGAGAATCCCCGTGTGACGCGAGGCATGCGAGATTGCCGTGGCCCTCTTTGCACGACTTGGGCAAGGTCGCGATCCCACGCCCCCTTTCCTCCGATGGACGTGATCGTATTTCTCTGCGTCAGACTCCCAACTCCCTCAGTATCCGTCTCCCGCTGCCTCTCTCTCTTGTGACCATGGAAACGATTTGTCAAATCTCCTGTTTCACGCCTGGAGACACTTTCTTGGCGGACAGGCTGAGATGTAGCAGATGTTGACAAAATGTGCTGCTTCGCGCCTCGCGCCCACTTCCCACTTTCCCAACTCCAACCCACCACCACCCCATGAGAAAATGGAGTGGTGGTGGCGTCCACCCTGGGCTGGTACCCTCTCTCTGGGCGACTTCAGACGAAAGCACGCAGCAGATCGAAAGAAGGCGCCCGGGTTGTTGCAGGTGGCTGCATCCACGGGGGATGACAGCCAATCTCCCGGCCGATAATCTGTGTTACATACACCCAGCGAGGGAATGGGAAGGGTAGAGTCGAGAAACGCTCGTGAGGAAGAAGACTTGCATGCATCGTAACTCTGCACAGGAACAGCACAGCCCCGGCCCCAGCTGGTTGCTGAATTATCTTCAGTCCTCCAGTTGCCAAGTCACAATCCTGTGCGAGAACGAGTGCCACGAGAAAGGGCAGTCTCGACTTGTCCCGCCAAGCTGCCCGATCAGCCTGGGCGTCGGTTGCAGATGGCTTCTTTCTCTTCTTCTTCTCCTTCTCTGACTCTGCGGCCCCGTTGACAGCTTGGCCCTGGGATAACACAATCGCAAGAAGAAGTCCAAGCAAAACTTGGCGTCTCCCCTTCCAAGCTTCGGCACCCTCAAGAAGGCAAGGCAAGTCGCATCGTCGCAGCAGAGGCGAAGTCCGGAGCCGACGTCAAATCTTGCAACAAGACCCAGCCTTTTTTTGTCTCTGCCATGGGTGTTGGACCACCACCCCATCCATCCCGACCGTCGTCGTCGGGAAGTCCCCAGAAATGCTACCCGCGACCGCAAGGCAAAAACTTCCCGAGAAGCTTATCCTTTCCCGCTGAGAATCAGAACAAGTGTCAGCTTCAACCCACCACCCACCCACCCCATGCTGTGAGTGAATGAGACCCCTGCGGCGGACTCTTCTTTCTCGTCTGTCTGGTCGTGCTTGGGCGTGGGGTGGGGAAGAACAAGGTACCGGCCTACGGGCCCCCCCATGGAAGAGCAACATCGCGGAACAAGGCATGACGACGGGTGTGTATCGCAATCGCATCTCCATCGCATCGCATCTGGCGCTTGTTCTGGTGGCAGTCACGGCCAGGGCCTGGAAGGAGTTGGCTAGCTGAGGAACTGGTGTTTTTGGTCGCGGCCCGCGGTCCGCGGCGCGGTGGGACAGAGACAGATTTGGCTGCTGATGGTACCATTCCACGACTGAAAATAACTGCTGCTGGTGGTTATGCTTGAATCTGCACAGCTGAGACAGGCTTTCACTTGTACCATGTCTCTTTCTAAGAAGCCCGCTGGGTGAGAAGAGTTTCCTCACCAAATTGCAGCTAGAGATGTCGAATCACCCGTCTTCATTGGCCAGCACGCATTCGCTTTCAGGCTGTCGGTAACATGTCCGTCTGTCTGGACATCTACCTTTTTGCCCGTGCCATCAGACGACGATCTCGCTTTTGCTTGCACCACATCCTCTACGAAGTAGTGCTACCCTTCTAGCCTGCCAAGAAACGGCACCCGCCGCTGCTTGATGTTTCATTCCGGTTCGTCTGGTGCGGCGTTTCGCACTTTTGGGCCGGCGCTGGCTGGTGCTGCTGCTGCGGCCCAGGCTCTGGTGCTGGGCGGCGCGGCGCTTGGCCCATCCAGTAACATCATTTCTCTTGGCATTTCAAGGGGACTGTCCTCGGCAGACTGGACAGCCGGGCTCTGATGGGACGACGAGTTGTCGCCTCGGGACGGATACGCTGGTTAAATCTTTCTGACAGCAATGGCAAGGGGTGATGGTGAGGCGCACACGACCTCTTCCTCTTCTTGGCCAGACTGTAGCAGACGGGGGCACATGGAGGGATGCAGGGGTTCTACCTACTTAAGCATGGATCCCCAAAACAGTCTCCAGAGAAAGGGCAACGGCACCCGACGTAAGGCCTTCAACCTTACTTCAGTTTATTCTTAGTACCGTAGTAAAAAAGACAGGAAGAAAGGAAAAAGGATCCCGCGCAAAGAGTGGATGGAGGGGGAGGGGGGGTCGTCGAATGCAGGACCAAACGAAACATGGGCAAAAGCTTCCCCAGGGAACAAACCTTGTTCGCCCAGACCTATATCCGCGAAGGCTGATACTCGATATGAGCGACAGCCGAGCAGACAGACAGCAGGAAAGTGTGTGGGCAGGGCAAAAGGTAGCGAGATTCAAAGCCAAAACGTTGGCGATTATTACGTCGGAGGCGTGCGACCTTGCTCGGCTCAACTCACCCGCCGCGACGATCCTGCTTCATCGGCCGAGCCGTCTACACTTTACTTTTCCACAGTCATGCCCTTTTGGCTTCTGCTTGACCTGCCCTCTCGCTCGGGCTTGCTAATTCTGTCGCGAGAACCTTGTCATATGTGGGCTATAGTTACCAGAGTGTGGACGTTCCAGAAACACTTCTGACTAAAAGTAAGAGGTGACAGAGTTAATAATTGCCGGTTTTATTCGCTTTGCTTTTTGGGCGATGGAACCAACGTGCGTGCCCCTCCACCCGGCAGAAGTGAGGGAGGGGGAAGGTAGGAACAAACATTGACGACAGACCGCGTGTGCCCGTTACCGGGAACCGTGACGATCAAACCGCGCCGAGCGGCGGCGGAGCGGCCGGGGCCTGGGAGCACGACGGCGGCTTACGGGGGAAGGACTGGCGGGGAGATAATGGCACGGGGAGGAGACGTCTGTGGCATGATTGGGAGGCAGAGAAGTGGAGGCATCTTTCGTGTTGTGGGCAGCCGTCGTTCTTCCGGGCCAAATAAGCTACTGACCGGGTACATTGTTTTATCCTGCTGGCGTAATGAATGGGCGCTTTCAGGTAAGGTACAAAACACGATACATCATCTGTGGATGGATGGAAGACGCTCAGCCAGCGGAGCACCCCACGCGGAAACGAAATGCGCAACAGGAGCCGAATGGTTTCTGATGATCATCCAACTTGGCGTCCATTCTTTCTTGCTCTCTTGCTCTCGGAAGCAGCATCAAGCGAGCGTCAATTGCGTTGGAAGAAGCAGAAATGCAACTATGGGCGAGGTTCGTGGCGCTTGGTTCGTGACAGGGGACTGGAGCACGTTATTGCGCGGCCTCTTGCGTGTGGGGAAAAGCAGAGAAAAGGGCAACTGGGCGAGGCCGGCAACAGATGCCACAGATGTGCCCCATCGTCGACGCGCAGATTATCAGAGGAAAATCCACAACGGCTAATACCCTGAAAAGAGAGACGCGCAAGAAAGGGGGTTCGAGGCCAAGCGCTGGGGAACATCTGAAGGAAGGCCAAGAGCTGGATGCTGCTGTACTTGCGACTGTGATGGCGCTCGGCGGATGCTACCTGAAGGCGGGAAAGACTTGGCTCATGATGATACAACACAGTAGTGCTATTACACGCCTGGGCATAGTTAAGAGACGCACTGACGATGGTGGTAAAGGAAGGCCGCCTTGCTTTCTTGCGTCTGATTTTCCCTGGGCGTTCTGGGGCCCGGAGCAAGGAAAGAGTATGCGGCGAATGGGCTCGGCGGGATGTTGGGGAAGCAAGAGAAGCCGAAGCAGGTCTCTGACAAGAATGTCCTAGAGGGCGAATACACGGACGGATGATCCCTCGAGCCTAAACCCCGGCAGCACAACTGCTTTGCTAGTATTATTTTGCCTGCTGGCTTGCCTCGGGCCGCTGTGGAAGTGTGCCACTCTGTCGGGCGCTGCCAACGGTGAGGCATCTCCGACGGGCAAGGGAGGAGGCTGAAAAACAGGGCGGATGCTAAAAGCAACTTCACGGCGAAGTGAGGGAAGGAAGCAAGCCCTTCCTGTGACGGGTCCGGGGGGTGGTAGTTGTCAGAGCCCAGGTCACTCTACCGCAGTACGTCTTGGTAGAAAGTCAGTATTCGCTTGATGATGGCTGGCGTTTGTGTGTGTGTGTGTATGTGTGTGTGTGTGTGTGGTGTGTGGCACTGCGTTCCTTCGAGCGCAATTCTAGCGGCACCTGGAACCCCGGAAAGGCGGATCTGCAACACGTCCCGCGCAAGGTAAGGGCATGTGGGAGCGGGATGTATCGAGGTACATCTAGGATCAGAAGAGAGAGCGTGTGCTGTGTGCTGTGTGCTGTGTGGCTGTGTGGCTGTGTGCGGTCCGAGGGACATGGGATCGCGGAGGGATCTGTTTCTGTTGTCGTGCTGCCATCTTCTCTTTGGACAGAATAATTACGCATCATTGACAATGGCGGTGTAATTGTTGGCGATTTGGTGTTCACAGAGATAGCCCTCTTGTAGGTGTCTCTTTTGTGTGTGCCGGACGGAGTATCGGGATACCGTCGCCATCTCGGCGGTCTACCCTGAACAGGTCGGCGCGGCGCAGCGTTGCCGGTCGAGGGCCATTCACTCTCGGATATCGGCTCCGATGACGGGTTTTCCGGTGCTCTGGCCATTGTTATGGAGCAAGCGAACGATGGTGGTCATCGCCACCTTCACAGCTGGCTCTCTTCTTTTGATGCAGAGTTTCTATTCATGTCGACAGAAGACAGCAACAGCAAAAACATCCATCTGTTAGAAGTGCAGATATCGAAAAAGGTCCAGGGGTCCAGCATCCATCAACACTCAAGCCCTCCCATCGTCAACAGGTACATGCAACGATTCCAGCCACAGACAAGAGACTCGAGCCCGTCTGTCACCCATCGGCAAACGCTTCTTCCATCTTAAAAAGTGGAACCCAGGGGACCGCTCCGGTTTTAGAAGATTCCCGCCAAAAGTGCTAAATCAAGCGAGAGGCCATTTGCTGCGATCACGCCCCTTTTTCTTTGCTCACAGCCACACAGACACCCACAACGCCCACAACCACACCCCATCTTCCCTCGCAACGCCGTCGCCTCAACCTTGGTCCCCCGGAATCTCCTTCCCTCTGTGCCTCTCAGCCGTTCAGAGTTTCTTCAATCGCTCTCGCTCCCCATAGAGTTGCGGCAAGCGACGCTGTCGTTGCCGATCCATCCCTCCCTGTCTCACCCGCCATCGTCGCGCGCCTCGTTTCCCTTTTCCCCATCCCCTTTGCCAATTCTTCAGCCTCCCCACATGCGCGCCCGTCTGCCATCCATCATCCATCCCCCTGGAGAGGTATCTGCTGTTCCGTTCCTGCTGCGTGCTGCGTGCCTGGTTGTTAAAAAAAGTTCTGGACTCACTCAATTCCGATGACGTCCATCGGTTGGTGACTGCGACTCCTCCTGTTCTACCCACTGCCGCCCGAGAACCGGCATTGGCTGAATGCTTTCCCTGGAACTTGGAGCTTCCACAATTTGATGCCTGTCTTTGTATCAAAACCTCATCCATCGCATTGTTGCCTACTTGAAAACTCGACGATGACTTGGAGAAGATAACTAGGTACTCAGCCAGGAAGCATTCATCCAGCTCTGCGTTCTGCATCACATCCCTCCATGTCTGCGACATATACACGTACACATATTCCGTGTACTCTCAAGCCGCAAGATCGCGAGCCGTTCACGGTCCTCATGCTCTTCTCTCTTCACTCTCACTGCCGTCGTTCCGTTCCTCGCCTAATACTGCTGCATCTGCCCTTTGCATAGGTACCGATTCCTGGCCTGAACATTACATCCCCGCCATCAACCGCGGAGAAAGAAGACGGGTGCGCACCATCCACCACACAAACTCCCGACATCACACACTCGACGCAACAGCATTCTACTTAGGTCGTCTTTTCATCCCTTTGCGTCCATCTCATCCGGATTACAAGGACACACAATACACAATAGACACAGCACATAACACATGCACACACACACACACACATACAACCAGCAGACGATACATAGACACATCCGAAAAGAGAACAAGAGGAACTCTGTTGTGTTAGGCACAGAAGAAGGTACATGCTCTCGGTCTCTAGCCACACCTCCCCTGGCCGGGATTCCTGCATGTGTAAACGGTACCTTACCTTTAGCTGCCTCGAGGACTGACCAAGCCTCACCCCCTCCCTCGTCCTTGTCCTTGTCCTTGGTCTCATCGGCGAGAGGTACCTCCACTACCTACATCCTACAGCAAAGTACCTGCAAGACATGGCCACCAACCAAACCAACGGCCAAGGCCTGGAAGAGGGTACCTCCTAGCACACACACTGCCTACCTTACAACAACTGGACACACCTACTGGACACACCCACTGGACACACACATACTGGACACACACATACTGGACACACACATACTGGACACACCCGTGGACCTACTGGACACACACAAAGACTACTTAGTACACACTGGACGCTACCTTACACACACCTCGGCCATCTTGCGCTAGTCAAGTCAATCTGGGCCACTGCCGCTCAGTCTTTCCCTCCCTCCATCCATCCATCCATCCATCCATCCATCCAGCTTCTCTACCTACTCAGGCTCGACTTACCTCACCTTGCTCCATCCAGAACGCCAAAGCTTGTGACTTTTGTTTTTTCTCCCTCCCACTGCACCTCGCATCTCGACTCGACTTTTCGCTCACTAAAACCAACCAACCAACCAACCATCTCTTCTCCGCTTCTCTCCGACAACCGACATCGCGCGCACCGCACCGCATCCGCCCGCCGTGAGTGAATCTGTGTCGCTCTCCGATCGCGCCCCCGACGAAGACGAAGACGAAGACTTCGACGACGACAACAGCACAGCAGCGACGGCATTGAAAGGAAGGAATCTCATCGCTTGCGCATCGCATTTCATCGACAAGCTCACGCAACGGGATCAGTGTTCCCAGTCAGTCGCCCGCCATTGAGCCAGCAGCCCGTCCTTCAATCAGCAAGCAGCACAGCGGATCATTCTCGCCGCTCATTCGCACATCGGCCCCCCGCTCGCGCGCGCGCATCCGCTTTCTTTCTCTCTCTCTCTCACACACGCACACTCACTCTCATCGTGAGTGACCCGACGACAGCGACCTCCAACGACGACCATCACGACGACGACGGCGACGGCGACGGCGACGCGTCAGAGTCTCTCGCTCTCATCTCCTTCCGACGGCAAACTCAACCTCTCAGCCCTCCACCAAGTTAATGCCCACAACGACGCCCGCATCGCCCTCCGCGTCGCCCAAGCCGTTGGGTGTCCCCACTCCTCGTTGAATCCCCCCACCGTCTCTACTCACCAGAGACGGGCCTTTCGGTAGCCCTGGAGGCACACGACGCCTCTGCAGGCGTCCTCGTGCCAGGCTTTGGCCTTGGTCCGGCGGTGCTGCACCCCTTTGAGCATCATCCGCCCCTCGACTTTGTCCACGACCCGTACCTCGACGGCGCCCAGGACATTGACGACAACGACGACCAGGTCTCCTCTCCCTCCTTTGGCTTCTCTTCCGGCTTCACCACCGACTTTAGCCTCGGCAACGAAGTAATAGCACCACTCCACCAGCAGCAACAGCAACAGCAGCAGTCTTCTTATCTCAAGCACCACCATCACCACCACCACCACCAAGACCACCAAAACCAGCAGTACTCTTCCCATCACCACCATCAACCGTACGACACCATGAATTTGCCCAGCTCCCACATCCCGCCCCGCCGCAGCGCGAGCATCCACTCCCTCACCCCCTCGCGCGACCTCATCGTCGCCGCAAAGTCCCCCGAGAAATCCGCCGCCGCCGCCGCCGCGACCGCCACAAAGTCCAAACGAGTACGGACGGGCTGTCTAACGTGTAGGGAACGGCATCTAAAATGTGACGAAGGCTTACCAGACTGTCTAAATTGTCGCAAGAGCAATCGAGAATGCAAACGCGGCGTGCGGCTCAACTTCATAGACGTCCAGGTCAAGAAACCGCCCTACATGCCTCCCACCGTCGAGTGGTCGGGTAAGTCCGGAGCCCCCATCTTATCTCACTCACCCCATAGCCGATCCCCTCACCTCACTCATGTGAGGTGGTGTGAGGAAATCGTAAGCATCATGGCAGACACAGGCTAACGCGTCTCGACCACAGTACAATTCCAAGATGAGTCAAGGCAAATCGCTTCAGAATATGTCGGCGGACTCGGCCGGTACGCGCACCTTGACAAGGTCGCCGTCGCCGCCGCCCCCCGGCCCGAGCCGAGCCATCTAGAGCAGACCCTCCGGCACCAGGGCCACCTCCTCCCCCACGCCCGCGCCGCCCCGGGCCCGGACGCCTCCGTCTCTCCCCGGACTCACCTACAACACCACCCGCCGCCGCCGCAGCTGCCGCCCTCCTACGCCTCCTACCCGCCACACGCCGCCCACCGTCCGCCGGAGCCGCCTCGCGCCGCAGACTACCCTCCTCACCGCCGCGAGAGCGAGTCCGCCACCGCCTACCTCACCCCCCAGAACTCGGCGCACCCAGGCCCTCACCCGTACGCCGGCTACGAGCACTTCGCCGCCCTCCGCGACAACGCCCACCACTCCCACTCTCACCACCACTCCCACTCCCGCTCCCACACCCACCGCGACAGCGACGCCTCCTCCGCCGCCTCCATCGTCCCGCAACCAACCGCCCCGCCGCCGTCCTACCGACACAGCGCCGCCGCCGCCCCTGGTGCTGCCAACGGCGCCAACGCCCTCGCGCCCGACGGCATGATGACGCCTCCCCCCAGCGAGAAGGCCACCGCCGGCGAGCGCGAGTACCTCAACTCGCCCGAGGAGATCCTATACATGCAGGTCTTCGTCGAGGAGGTCGGCGTCTGGATGGACTCCCTCGACAAGGAGAAGCACTTCTCCCGCCTCATCCCCTACCACGCCCTGAAGTCCCCCATGCTGCTCAACGCCTTCCTCGCCTGCGGCGTCAAGCACCTCACCCTCGTCAACCCGGCCTACCAGGACGACAAGGCCCTCTTCTACTACGACACCGCCACCACCCAGCTGCTGCGCTCGCTGCAGAACCCCGACCGCAACACCGGCGAGTGCGCCACCACCGCCGTTGTCCTCAACGTCTACGAGATCATGTCCGAGAAGCCCGCCCAGCGCATGAACCACATCGCCGGCGCCCGCGCCCTCATCCGCGAGTGCAAGTGGGACGCGCGCTCCAGCGGCATCGGCGCCGCGTGCTTCTGGCTCAACATCGGCATGGAGGTGCTTTCCTGCCTGGCCTTCAACTGGCAGACGTCGTGGGACCCGGACTCATGGGGGCTGGACATGGACTTTGCCGCCGAGAGCAACGGTGCCGGTGCTGCGACTGCTGCCGCGGCGGCATCGGGAGATGGCTTCGGGTCGGAGGAGCTGTGGGTGCATCGCATCCTGTACATCGTGGCCAAGATCGCCAACTTCCGCGCCACGATCCCGCGCTTCCAGGAGCCGAGCCCGCATGACGAGCAGATCCGCCTGGGCAACCGCCTCGCGCAGTGGCAGGACCTCAAGCGGCTGTGCGACAAGTGGAACAACGCGTGCCCGCGCACGATGCACCCCTTCGGCTACCTGTACCCTTCGCAGACAAACTCCAAGTCCGCCTTCCCCAACGTCTGGTGCGTATCTACTCCTCTCCTCCCGCTAACCAACCCATGTACTAACACCCACTCTCCCAGGCTCATCAAACGCGCCGCCATCATCGGCCGTCTGTTCTACCACACCGCCCAATGCCTCCTCGCCCAGACCAACCCTATGGAACCCGGCAAGGCCTCGGAGGAAATGCGCGCCCTGCAGCTGCACCACGCCCACCAGGTCTGCGGCATCGTCGCGCACACGAAAGACCGCGGCGTCGCCTCCGTCGCCATCCGCTCCCTCGCCATCGCCTCCGCCGTGCTCACCGACCCGCGCGAGCAGGAGGAGGTCCTCGAGATCCTTGACAAGATCCACGCCGCCTCCGGCTGGCGCCTCGGCAAGATCCACTCAGAGCTCAAGAAGACGTGGGGCTGGCCCTCGCCTGCGGGCGGGAACACGCCTGTGATGGCGCACCCGGATCCCAGAGGAGGAAGCGGCGGGAAGTACTACGCGAGCAGCACGAACGGTGGTGGTGCTCCGCCTGCGATGACGGCGGCGAGCAGCCAGCCGCCCGCGGCGCCGATGAAGGCGCTCGTGAACCCGCTCAGCTTCGCGGACTTTTCGCTGCCGAATCACCCGTACCAGAACTGGTACGAGCCGCCGAACAGGTCCAACTCGTACAGCTCGCAGACTTTCCTCTGATTGGGGTCATCCTTTTCTTGCTTATTTTCTCTTCCAGCCCATCTTGATTCACAAAAGGCACCGACCTGCGTGTCCTAAACCATTTTATATCTACATAATCTTCTCGGAGAGCGGCGCGGAAAAGACGAGCGGGATCTTCACATTTCAACCTGCGGATGACAAGTACACTACACTACAAAAAACGGCACTGGATGCCTGGTTCATGATCACGGCCGAACCCTACCACACACATTTTTTATCTTCAACCGCTCGTCTTTTCCCGGCCTCTACGCTGCTCAATTCCATCTTCTACATCTCCATACAGGCTTTTTTTCTTGTTTTACAAAGGCGGGGGATACGGCTTTACAGGACGGCCGGCATCATTGCGGCAAAAAGGGGGGCGGTGTGGATGAGATTTCACCTCCTACGGGGTGACTCCTGAAAGGGATCACCCGAATGGAGCATCTGGCGTTCCGGCAAACTGGACAAGCGGGGAGGAAGGACATGCCTTTCGAGAGCGATCTGTGGATTTTCGCTCCGGCATACTAGGGATGGAGAGGGAGGAGGACCATGCTTCCAAAGGGGGCATCGATACCATCAGGATTCGTTTTCGTGTCATCAATCGAATGACAAAAGGGACTTTCGGGGGCTGTGTTTGTTGGCTACTGTTCTTTTCACGAAAACTTCGGCACCAAGCAGAAAGGGTCTTTGTTTTGTATGCATATATTTTGTGGTATCATTCGGATGCGGGGGGTGGGGCTTGTGTTCTTTCTGGTGCCTGCTTTCTCTAATCCACTGGGAGAATTCTATCGCAATGCCAAATGCTTCTTCGTTCTTGACCGTGATCAAAGAAGCCAAGTCTATGAAAAGAAAAAGTGGTTCCCTCTCCCGGGAATCCTCTTGTCTATTGAAATCCCATGCCAGCCAGACCTTCTGTCTTTCATTCGCCCATTATCATCGTAATCCATGCCCTGTCTAATGCCGTTTTCTCGTAAAAAAAAAAGCTTGCTCAAAAAGGAAAGAAGTAGGAAAAAGTCGAGCCAGGACGGCGGTGACCCAAGCCTGCCCATGTTATTGGTATGCCAAGCCAGATCTTGCCAAAACCCTGGTATCGTCGTTTGGATGAATATTCCGGGAAATGAATTAAGCAGAGCCGTTGGCCTTCTCGACGAGGACCTCGCCGACGTTCTCCTTCATGCAGGGCTCGTCGTCGACCTCGACGGGGGGGACGGTGATGCCGAACTTGTCGTAGGGGAAGTCCTCGAGGGTGTCCATGTACTCGGCCCAGCCGTCGTCGGGCTCGCCGACCTGGTGCATGTCGACGTGGCCGGCCTCGCCGGTGCGGCCGGCGAGGACGTCCTTCTCGCGGCCCTTGTACTCGTTGAGGAGCATCTTGTGGGGGCACCAGACGACGCGCATGCCGGCGCGGCGGCCGGCCTCGACGCCGGGGACGGAGTCCTCGAAGACGAGGCACTCCTCGGGGGCGATGGGCTTCTCGCCGGCGGGGAGGGAGTCGTTGATGGTCTTGAGGGCGAGGAGGAAGATGTCCGGGTTGGGCTTGCCGCGGCCGGGGGCGATGCGCTTGTCGTCGCCGAGGACGCGGCGGTGGGAGGGGAAGATGGAGAAGAGCTCGGTGAGGTGGTCGGACTTGAGCTTGAAGTTGGCGAGGTGGGAGGAGGTGGCGAGGGCGATGTGGACGCGGTGAGGAGGGTCCTGCTTGTCGGCGGCGCCGTTGCCGTTGGAGGCGGAGGCGGGCTTGAGGTCCCAGTAGCGGGTGCGGCCGAGGTTGGCGAGCAGGGCCGGGACGCCGGGGAGGGGCTTGGTGGTGGGGAAGATCTGGCGCTGGAGGGCGGAGAGCTGCTGGTGGTAGTCCTGCTCGGAGATGGAGAGCTGAGCCCACTCGTGGAAGAGGCGGGTGGCGTCGGGGCCGGGGCGGCCCTGGAGCTTGGCCTTGATGGACCAAGGGAGGAGGGGGCGGCCCTGCTGCTCGAGAATGATGTTGATGCAGGCCGTGTAGAGGTCCTCGGTGTCGAGGAGGAGGCCGTCCATGTCGAAGAGGCAGGCCCGGACGGGAGGGAAGCTGGAGGGGAGGGGAGGTCAGCCATTGCCAGTGTCGCGAGTCGCAAAAGATGGGTAGGTAGGGGAGGAGCGCGCAGGAAGGAGATGGGACTTACTCAGTGCGGGGAGCCATTGTGACGGTTGAGGAAGGCTTTTCTGAATGTGAAGGTGTGTGAAGGAAGAGAGAAGAGGTGGAGGAGGTGCAATTGGGTAGAAGATGGAAGGCGGATTGTTGTCGCGCGAAAGGAAGTTGTTGGTGATGGAGGGGTAGGAGCAGGAAGAAGTTGTGGTGGGTTTGGGTTGGAGGTGGGGGTTTTTGTAGTGGAAGAAGGTGAGGTGAGGCTGGATAAAAAAAAACTCTGAAGAGGCCGTTTGTTTAGTTCCTTCTCTGGAAAGGGCGCAACGGTGAATTGAGGAAGGCAGGCACCGGGGAACAATGGAGAGTCACAAAGGCAGGTGCGGGTGCAGGTCAGGCCCAGGGCCGGCAGGAAGGGACAGCGGGGTGAAGATGGGGACGGCAGGCACCGACAATGGAGGATGGAGGGGTCAATTGGATCCAGCCCACCCAGCTCTTTCCCCAAAAAAAAAAATATGAATCGCCAAAGGGACCAAAGTGGGGCAGATGGATGCAGATCAAGCAACTACGCTGTGTCACTCTGCTCTTACTTTGATTTTGAGGGCATTTGTTATTTTCCTCCCTTCCTCATGTCCCACTTGAATTCAAAATTAGAATCAATCGAGCCGTTTAGGTATGTTGAGATTGAAGAAAACTGCAATGCGACAATACTATTCTTGACTTCTTCGTGAGAGACACAGTCTTTGCGCCGGCGCACACTGTCCACCTGCCACCATCTGGCGACTTCTGAGCTGCTGAGATTCCAGAAGGGCCGCTGACAGAGGGGTCGATTTTAGTGGCTGATTACGCCCCAAAACATGTGAACAGCCTCAGTGTGCCCCCCCCCCCCCCACTGGTTCCAACGTCCAACGCCCCGTTCCACGTGGAGATCCGGCGAGACAGTGACGACATTTCCACCGTCTTCTTTCTGTAGCTGTGCTCCGCCTAAAACCGACCTCTCTCACCCAGCACTTCTCACCCTCAAGAGCCAGCCACAGGGGTGAGAATCCCCCAAGATGCCGCCAAAAGAAGCTGAGGCCAAGGCCCAGGACAAGGGCAAGACGGTCGAAAAGGAGGATGAGGAGGAAAAGATTGAGAAGTTCTCACCTGAAGAAGAGGCGGTAAGCTTCACACACTCATCCAACCTCGTGAACATCTCAGCTAACACCCCCAAGTCCCTCCTCGCCGAGGCCAACGCAAACAAAGCCGAAGCCAACGCCCTCTTCGCCTCCTCAAAATACGAGGCCGCCATCACCAAGTACGACGAGGCAGTCGCCGTCTGCCCCAACTACCTCGACTACGACCTCGCCGTCCTGCGCTCCAACATCTCCGCCTGCCACCTCAAGCTCGAGCAGTGGAAGGACGCCATCTCCAGCGCCACCGCCGCCCTCGACGGCCTCGACAGGATCGAGAGGGAAGCCGCCCTCGAGCAGGAGCGCCGCGAGAAGGAACGCGCCGAGGAGGAGGACGTCGAAGAGGAGATTGTCAGCTCCGGCGCGAGCAAGGCCGCCCCTGCGCCGGTAGGGTCTGACGACCCCGAGGAGGCCGCGAGGAAGAAGCGCCAGGAGGACGTGCTGCGGATCCGGGCCAAGGCGCTGATGAGGAGAGCGCGGGCGCGGAGCGAAGAGGGCGGGTGGCAGAACCTGGCGGGTGCTGAGGAGGATTACAAGGCGCTTTCCAAGATGACGAATCTGGCGCCCGCGGATCGGAAGATTGTGCAGACGCAGTTGAGGGTGCTGCCGCCGAGGACGAAGGCTGCGCAGGAGAAGGAGACGGCGGAGATGTGGGGGAAGCTCAAGGACGTAAGTGTTGATGACTCTGGGTGGTAAACGAGGCTAACCGGGATGTAGTTGGGTAACGGCATTCTCAAGCCGTTTGGGCTCAGCACCGACAACTTCCAGATGGTCAAGGACGAGGCCACTGGTGGCTACAGCATGAATTTCAACCAGGGCAAATGAGCCATTGCATAGGTGTTGGTGGGGTTTAGAAGGTAACGCCAGGGCGCCGATGTTGCTGTCCCATATACTCCTAATATCTTGCATAACATTTACCTTCTCTATGATGCTTAGAGACCGTGTCTCATGAAGAATGGGACTGGATGTAACATACAACAGCCTAGTTTCCTGATAATGCGCAAATTGAGTAGGTGTAGCGGTATTCGTAGATCCGGAATCTATTGGCTTGGATACCAGTGAGATTTAGGAGGGCTTCCGTGACCGGTCTCGTACAACAGTACATGATCCAGGGAGCCAATGTATTTACATTGACCGACACGGAGCGATCCTGACAGCTGCTTTACCAATGATCTCATCCAGGAGACTGCGATGATTTCTTCAACCTGCCATTATAGAGGCCATTATAGAGGCCATTACAGAGCAACTACTGGTTCCTCCGTCGTTGACCCGACAGGTGCCAGCGCTGGATGAATGCACGAGATGGCATCAGTATTCCATCAATACCTCGGAAAGGGTGGATAGGGACAGCAAGGGGAAAACAGCATCAAGGTTCCAACAACTTGCAAGCAGTGATCTTGAAAGTGTTGCAAAGGCAAACATTCGCCCAATGATTGCACACGATGAAGATGTCGTTGAGCGACCGAATCATTGCTCCGCATGGAAGCCCGTTTGAATCTCACGACAGGCCCCCTTTTATACATCATCCGACCATACTTTCCGGGCCTTAACAATGCTCGCCTTGAGGGTGTGCTTCGTTCATGGCACCGACCGAACTCCAGTTCTCAATTCAATTGCTCGTCTCGAGGACTGTATAAGTCAATATGGGCGGCCGTTCGTTTTTGATTTGGACCAAGACAATGTATCTTGGTGAATAGTTCGATTCCGCAACAATGCTCCTCTCTTTGTTCACTTGAAAACACCTTAATATCGATGTCATGGCACTCTCTTCTGAGGTTACATGAATGTTTCACAGACGACCTTGTCTGTTTCTTTCTGTATGTTATTCTGATGAGATACACCGGCAGTCATAGTAGACAGTGATGAATCCGTTGAGGCCTTTCAGTCCAAACACGGCTGTCTCATTACTTCAGGGGTTTCCGATCAAGCTTGACATACTGAGTATAAAGGCAAGGCTCTGAAGGTGAAGCACAGTCTCTTCTATGCACAAATGTTCCTGCGCGACATGTGTTTCGGAAAATCCTTCAGGTATGAAGTGGCTCAGATTTGCCATCACCTCACGCGACACTTATTCTTGGCTGCACCGGAAGCTATATTTCGACACGTAATCTTGCTGGAATACTTGGGAAGTTGACAAAAAGACGGAAGATGATGGATATCAAGTCTTAGAACGGATTTTGAGCCAGCGTGAACAACGTCGGCAGCTGGGCTGGGCAACTCCTGCGACTAATGTTCCTCTTAAGACTGAAGTTCTGAGACGAACTAATGACGATTGAATCCTCGCTACAGAATCAACACCGCAAGCGGTCCCAGCAATGTCATCCTTTCGTATTGGATTGTAATGATTGACCACGTTTTATGCCCGCGCCACATGATGGAACAGATCCGTCTCGTAGGGCAGATAAATAGCATCATATTCAATGAGAGGAACAGCCCTTATTACGCAATTCTCGAAACGATCGCTCTCGTGACTACAGCTTCATACTGTCAGCGGCAGGTATCCGCATGCGGGGCAACGAATGAACACACATCTCGTACTGCTTCAAGGTACATTCTCGTCTTCATCCAAGGCCTCCCCACTCCGTAGTATTAACCGATAATACTCTGAAAACAATAATATTCTGAGGTGCCTTTAACTGACTATGATTAACTCATGATATGCGTAAAGTCCACTATCTCTTGTCAATAATACAAGCATAATATTCATTCTCCCATCAAGTTCAAATTCTCGACGACTTCCTCGCGCTGACTTGTTGCGGTAAGTCAAGGCAGAGGGATAGTAAAAGTTTGCTTTAATATCAACATCTCTTAATAAAACCTGTCCCTTGTCTTTAACGCGAGGACATCGAGTTGCGGGCCTGTAACGAGTACCGCAAGGTGGATAACACAAGCCGCCTCGCCATCAGTCAGAGTAGCCCCCTCCCGTCAGGATGCTAGGCGTCTCGCTGTATCAAGCATAACTCCTTATCTTTTATAAGGTCGCTAAGTTCTCAGCAGTTGGTTGAAGGAAGTATTCACGGAGACCCAAAAGACTTGCCCTCGGACATTGAACTGTCATTCGCGTCATCTGTAGAGCTCAATACTCACGCCAGCTTTAGGTCAATACTTCAGACAAGTTGACGGGAGGCACTCGCAAAAAAGAAAATACCGAGGAAAGCAAAACAGACATCCAACAGCTGTCACCCTGCCATTCTTGCGAAGATAATCATTCATCTCGCCGGTGATGAGACATACGAGAGTACTATCATTCGTGCTCTGTTGTGCACAGATGATGCCTATGTTTTGCGTCTTACTTATATGCGACTCTGATTACGGCATGATTTCTTACTCCAATCAACAAGGTAATGGTGATGCGCATTAAATCCGATGTGACGACTGGTAGACGTCAGGCCAAAATTGGTCCCAAGGAATGTCATTCTACGGCTCAACAGCTTTTGCTACCACACTTTTTCACCTGTAGAATTCGACCTTATTTCCCTTGTTCTGATTGCCATTCATTTGGCTTGACATGAAACGAAAGCCGTTCTGGCCACCCTCGGTTCTCCCCCGTTACGTGATATTAGTCTGCAACACGCCACGGACCTCTCAACAGATGCTTTGTTCTACGTGGCATTCACGACTGGCAGTTGCGCGCTTACACAAACTATTCATAACTACCAAAAGAAGAACTATGCGCTATATAATAAGTTATACCAAAAGGCGAAGATGATTGCGGGAGTTGAGGCGTAAGCAAAGCCACACCCTTTGCCTAGTGCCTCACTTGATACTACTCTCTGTAATATTATAACATTAACAGCTTTCTGCGGTTAGTGGAACTGGACGATTTTGTACGCCTCCAGGATACAAACGAGACAGCTAAAACAGACAGGGATAACAGCATAAAGCAGGTCGAACGATGGTTGGACCATCGAAGGTATTGATCTTACCAAGTGGCCAAACAGTTGCGCGGAAAACTGAAAAAGGCCGAGGCTGGCGCCCGCGATTAGCAAATCTTTTCATGTTCTTACGAAGTCTAGTCGCCTGTCTCATAGTAGAAGAGTAATGCATTTAACTCTGGTGCCCTTCCACATTACGTAAGAGACATTATGAGCAGCGTGATGGAGGTTAAGAAAGTATTTGCTGGGAAAACAACGAATGGACATCTAACACCATCACAGTGGTTTGAGTCACTGGCTTAATCTTCTATCGAAGAACCCATTAGACGAACCCAAGATGTTAGAGTAGTGCCAAAGGTCATCACCAAAGAAATAAACAGGCAAAAATAGTAAACGCCAACGCCATACGTCAAGAACCTTCAATGTGTATGATCATCATCCATGACAGTCTTCTCACAAGCTTTAGACACGCTGTCAACAGTCCTCGGCGCGTCATGGCACTGTCTATCAGCGAGAAGTTCTATTGCCTGGCTGTATCACTCATACGACAGGTATGTTTGATTGCATGTTTACGACATGTTGAGTGATATTTTCTCTCTTCATCATTTTCTTATCTGGCAGCTTATTAGATGTGGTTACTCCCAGTTCTACAACCCTCTATCCGGCAACGTTGATCAGCATGGTTGCTGTGGAGAGCCGACTACAGCTATCATCTGCTTGCCCCAGACGGCGACGTTCCATCGATTGTGATGGAGAGAGAGGAAGCAGCCTACACTATCCAAAAGGTCTGTTCTTTATACCACAATTTCTGTGATCCCCATGCCATGCCAGTGAACTCTGGAGCGAACTCGTCGTTTCCCACCAAAGGCCGTGGTGTCAGGAGCCCGCGAACGAAGCCAACTTTCCTTGGCTCACATGGCACCGTATCAATGCCTCACGCTCGTTGCCCAAGAAGAGTGACTATTCTTCTCCGGTCCCAACGAGCGAGCCATCACCGTCGTAGTCATGCAAGACAAGCAACAATCTTGTTCGTGATACACCACCATCCCCAAACCAAACATCTCAATACATCGCCCACCCCCCACTGGCACTCACAACCTGCCCACTAACCCACGCGGCCTCCTCGCCCGCCAACCATCCCACGATCCTCGCGACCTCCTCCACAGTACCAACCCTCTTGCCCACCGGCGTCTGCGCCATCTGCATCTCCACAATCTCCCTCGGAATATTCTCCAGCATATCGCTCTGCACCGGCCCAGGCGCCACGCAATTCACCGTCGTGCCGTTGCCCCCTAACTCCCGCGCCCAGCACCGCGTCAGCCCCTCCAGCGCCGCCTTCGACGAGCAGTACAGCCCCAGCCCCGCGAACCCCGCCCGCGCCCCGACGGAGGAGATGTTGATGATGCGCGCGCGCGGGTTGAGGTGCGGCAGCAGGGCTTGCGTGAGCAGGAGGGGGGCGCGGACGTTGAGGTCGTAGACGGCGGTGAAGTCGGACGGCGTGATGGAGCCGAGGGGGGCGTTGAGTTCGGTGCCGGCGTTGTTGACGAGGATGTCGAGTTTGCCTGAGGCTGCGGGCCAGGCGGCGAGGGCGGCGAGGACGGCGGACGGGGCGGAGGGGAGGGAGAGGTCTGCTTGGCAGGATGTGGCGGGGGGAGGGTGCGGGAGGGATGCGATTTGGGCGAGGAGGGCGGTGGCTTTGGGGGTGCTGGAGTCGGAGGTGTAGAGGAGCATTACCTGTGTGCGGTGAGTGAGGGCGAGGAAAGGGGGAAGATGAGATGGAAGCTTACGGATGCGCCTTTATGGGCTAGTTCGAGAGCCATGCCGGCTCCGAGACCGCGGGAGGCGCCGGTGACGATTGCTACTTTGCCTTTGAGAGACATTGCTGTGGTGTTTAGATGATATGGTGCAAGACTGAGTTGAGAAGATGAGATTGTTTCATGTCCCATGACTCCCTATGCTAAAGGCTACATTTATATAGGGAACCCGCGAACGGATTAAGGCATAGAAAGTATCTTGTCTTACAGTAACTCACTGCTCTCATGCATTGTCATACACGACTTACACCGTGGCGGACGTCTCATCGGCGATCCAGGGTGAGATAAGTAAACGCCGACGGGCGAATCTTAACGCCTATGCTGATCCGCGTCGGCGATTTTGCAGAGACGTCCGTACTGTTATAACTGTAGAGGAGGTGGCTTGTAATCGACTGGGAATATGATCCTTCAAGTGTCAAGATGTCCCGTCTGACGTCAGTGATAGCTTCATCGCAAAGAGCTGCAAGCTCATAATCACAACCCAAGAACCAAACTCGCAAGAACTCAAATCTTGTTGGGTATATTTTGCACCTTCTAACCTTTTCATCTCTCCCCTCTACGCCCCCTCGGCAGTCGCCTTGGCAGCCTCCTTCTCCTGCGCCTTCTTCGCCTTCTTCTCCTCAATCTGCTTCTGCTTCTCGAGCTTCTTGAGCTGGTTCTTGGTCATCTTGCCGTCGCCGCCTTCCGCGGGCGCACCAGCACCTTCCGCAGGGCGGACGGGCAGGCTCTTGAGGCTCTCAGCCCCGGCCCAGACCAGCGGGCGCCGCGCCATGAAGAGGTCGACCGTGTCCTCGTTGACCTTGGCGCGGCGCTCCTGGAAGGCGGTGCAGTACTTGGCCAGCTCCTCGGCGCAGCGCTTCTTGATCTCGCCCGTGAGCATCTTGCCGGTGCGGTAGTCCTCGCGGATCTGGGCGAGCTCGGCGTCGTCTTCGAGGAAGAAGCGGAGGTATTGGTAGGAGACGTCGACTGCGGTTTCTGTTAGACACACGACTGCGCAAAGGGGGGGAATTAGGACAAACCATCGGGGTCGGCGCCCTCGGCACGCTGCTCCTCAGCCGTGACCTTGCCACCGCTGAAGGCGTACTTGTTCATCTTGTTCTGGATCTGCTTTGGCGTGTCCTTCATGAAGATGGCGCTGCTCTCGATCGACGCGGACATCTTGGACCCGGGGCCCTGCAGGGCGTCGAGGAAGCGCGAGTGCACGAGCGAGGGCTTGGCGTAGCGCAGGCCGGCGGCGCAGTCTCTGGTGACGCGGAAGTAGGGGTCCTGGTCGATGGCGCAGGGGATCAGGCAGGGGATCTGGGTGGTGCGCGCCTCGTCGTCGCCGAAGATGTGGGGGAAGGAGTTGGCGAAGGAGGAGGAGGCCTGGATGGAGGCGAAGTGGACCTTGCCGATGTTGGAGGAGTCGTCGAAGCCGAAGACGGCCTTTGCGGTGTTGACGGTGATGCGCTTGGCGACGCGGGTGATGTTCTTGTAGAAGGCGCCGCCCATGTAGTCGTAGTCGGAGAAGATGAAGGTGCGCTCGGGGTTGAAGCCGATGGCGATGCTGTCGGTGTTAGTGTCCGTCCTGGGAGAAGGGAGCTTCTCGTCTCACATGTCCTTGGCGTTCTCTCTCGTGTAGTGCATAACCTCCTCGACTGTCCTCTTCTCAGAGAACAGGAACTTCTCGTCTGCGTATGGAGTTAGACCACTTCCTTCGCGAGCCATTGGGCTTCATACCATCCGTCATCATAATCTGCCTCATGTCAGTAACCAATTCCAATCCTCAGTCAAAGGGGTAAAACATACCACCAGCGGCGCATCAAGCACATCCGACAACCACTTCGTCAACTGGAAGGGGATAACGTGTCCAATGTGCATGCTGTCGGAACTCGGTCCACGGCCTACCGCCTCGTCAGCAAATAACCCCTCCCCATATTTGCCGTCATAGCCTCCTGCGAGTTCCAAACGCACCAGTGTAGATAAAGAAGGGCTCCTTCTTCTCGTAGCGGTCGAGGATGAGGTCGAGGTCGCGGTGGGAGAAGACAATCTGCCGGCGCAGGAAGTGGTGCGGCTTGTGTCCGGTGACGCGCTCGAAGCGCTCGAGGAGGGCGTCGTCGATCAGTTTCGTGCCGAACTCGTCGACGATTTTCTGTCGCGTGGCCCCTTGTTAGCTGGCCGGCTTCAAGGATTGCACACAGCAGACAGTTGAACGACCCCCCCGCGGGGCGCGACAACAGCACACAATGCCCAATCGGCAGACTCCCTCCAGCGTTATTGCATACCTTGTAATCAATCGCCTTGACCTTTCCATCCTCGCCAACCTCGCCGGACACGTTCCAAGGATCGACCTTCTGTCCGCCGGTGCTGGCGGCGGCAGGCTCCACGGCCTCGACGGGGACAGCGGCGGTCGGCGCTTCGGGTGCGGAGGCCATTGTTGTTTCTGCAGTAGTGCCCAATCGCTTCGTGAACGTTCGAAATCGAGGGTTCGTGGTCGTCGGGGGCGGAGGGTGGAGGGCGAGGCGTGGTCGACTTATGGCCAAATTTACCCAAAAAGTGAGTCAATGGAGGGGTTCCGTTGACTCCTCCACTCAGTTGCGGCTAAAGTGGCACTGTGCAGTGTGGGATCGGTGTGGGCTCCCCCGCTACCCCGCATACACCGAGGAATGCTGGTAAGGATCTCGGTGAGCTGTCGGTGAAGAGGTCGCCTTCGTTGTAAGTAGAATGGACCTAAAATAGTTTGCGATCCTTCCGGGTCGGGCCCTTTTCCCGCCTTGCTTATTTTGTCATCTCTGTATTTTGTAGTACAAAGACACGACGGATCTCATTTGCGTCCACCTTATTTAACAACAAATCAACTCGTTATAATCTAATTTGTGAAGGGCGCGACGTGCAGGCCACGGCTGAGGATGTATTAATGTGTATTCAGAGAACTCAAAATCTGCAATTATGAGAGGAAATATGATATCAAATGCCAAAGTCACAGTCATTAAACCACCTTCACCAATCCCATATTAAACTCGCCGCCAAAATGCCAACCCCCAAGATCACCCTCTACCGCACCAACGGCGCCTGCTCCCTCGTCCCGCACAGCATCCTCACCCACTTCGCCATCCCCTTTAATGCAGTCGAGATGGAGCCCACGCCAGACGGCACCGACGGCATCGGGGGCCGGTGGCAAAGGTCGTTCATGTTGAGAAGCAGCAGTTGGTCTTCCAAAATTGAGGACGAGGTCTTGAAGAAGAAATTCGTTTGCATTGCCGGCTCCAAAGAACCAGCCGAGGCGTCAACCGACGCCCATATTTATACATTAAGCCATAAGTCGTTGTAATATTGTATCCCTCTCTTTCCTCCCAAATCTGTACCTGTGTAAAGCCGGGGCTTCTACGTGTACACACTCTCTGTGAACTGGTTGACTTGCAGACCCTTCTCGGCCATCTCGGCGTCTCGCAGGAAGTCGAGCGGGAACCACACAAGGTGACCCTTGATTTGGTCAATTTTCTTTCGCGCATCGGCGGCAGGCATGAACTGGTCGAAAATGTGGCCCGACTTGAGTCCCTTGGGAGGCAGATATCTGTCGTAGTCCTCAAAAGTTTTGACTGTGACCGAGTTAGTTTTGCCTCAACAGTACTGCGTTCCGTGTACTTACTGTGGTCATCGGGGTCAGCGTGGAACAGGTGCCTGAACATCTCGGTGTTCTTGGTGGCTCTCGTCGTCCACATGTCCCACAACTCGTCGCTGAGAGGATCCTCGGTAAACTTCCAACTGTCGTCGCGGTCCCATGGGTCGTTGGGCGAGTCCTCGCCGGGAGGTCGTGCGTTGATGTCTTTGCTGCCGTCCAACTCCTGGGACGGGAGGAGACCGAGGTGCTCGCGCCAGAGGTATCGTCGCAGGGAAGTCGCGTGCCATCCTGCTTCATACGGCTGTCCATTCATCGTGCTGGTCACATGTTTGGTGTCCTCCATGACGATACTCAGCTCGCTGTCGTGGTGGCCGGCCTGACTGCGGTCGTTCAGGTTGCTGGAACCGCACACCACGATACGGTCATCGGCAATGAGCAACTTGGAGTGAATGTAGAGCTCTTCCTGGATCCAGTTGCGGATCTCAGTCTCGGGGTCCTCATCATCCCAGATTTCGTCCTCAATTGAGCCCGAGTTGGCCATGGCGTGATGAGCAACTGAGTAGACGGTCTTGTGTCCTTCCTCGCCCAAGCTTGCCTCGAACTTCTTCTTGGCATCTAGCACATCCCTGGCTTCTTGAGGGCGGCCATTTCCAGACTGATCCTTCACGGAACCCATATGCGTGTCGCGTTCCCCCGCGACAGGGTCCTTGATTCCATGGATACCAGCACCCATGACCTCCTCGGCCTGCGCGCGCTGGACCTCCGAATACTTAACGCCAGTGTCCTTCTCTCTCTTCTCGACAGCCGAGGTTCTGCTCAACCGGTCGTACGAGCGCAGGTTGAAGAAGAAAATGTGGTTCCTCGGGTCGACGCCTTGGGCTCGGCACTGCTCAAAGATGGAGTGCTCCCCGCGGCAAATTGACTTGAATTGGTAGTCCATGATGGCGCGGGTACCGGTAGCAGCATCGTCACGGAGGTCACCAGCGAAACCGGGGATGGCAGGGATGAGAATGATGACGCGGAACTTACGGTTCTCCTTGCCAGCTCTGACGACTGCATCGACAATGGCGCGGCCGATGGTGTTGTGGATGGGCGATTGCTGGTCTCCAGTGGCGGTGATGAAGAACTGGTTCTCAATGTAGACAAAGTGCTCGGCCTTGCGGATGATCTCAGAGTAGGCGTTCTGAATGGAGTGATCCGTCAGGATACCGCTGGACCAGTCGGCGCTTGAGCGGACAACCTGGGCATGCATGGTGCCGCGGTTTTCCAAGTTCTTGGAGCTAAGGTCGCTGAGAGGGTGAGTGACGTAGTCGCCCACCGGGTGCTTAGGCCTCTGCACTCCCACAAGATCCTCATCCTCATCCAGCCGGTTCTGAAGCTGGATCCAGTCGAATCGTTCGTCACGCTTGTACTTGTCACGCTTCACGAAGTTCCAGCGCAGGACGAAGTGCTCGGCGATATCGTAGACGCAGGGTCCAACAACACCCATTGAGACGTCGTGCCACGGCATGCGTCCGTACTGCGCCTTGCTCAGCTCATTCTGCTTCCAGTCCTGCACATTCTGGAAGTCCATAATTCTGTTGTTGTTGAAGTCCTGGCCAGGCCAGACCTCATTTTGCACACCTTCGGGGTGCACGTCGGCGAGCGGGTGGTCGTTAGTGTCCCAGCGACCGAAGCAGAGATCGAGGCCTCCAATGAAGGCCATCGCATAGTCAATGACGATGAACTTCTCGTGATGGGCCCAGTAGAAGGTCATGTCGGCGGCGTTCTCAAAGACGTTGTGGTCAGGGTGGCGCATGATTCTGATGTTTCCATATCCAGGGGTACCCTCGGGACAGAGGGCCTGCAGGGCGTGCTTGGTGTGCGCCGAGTTGCACGTCAGTGCAGCCTCAACCTCACGGTAAACAATGATGAAGATCTTGACTCCCGCCTCGGCGCGGCGCTTCAGGACCTTGTCCAGTCTCCATTCCTGGTTGTAATGCGGCGGGCGGCGGAGGAACAGCTCGGGCGACAGCCACCAGTCAGCAATGTAGATGGTCTCCTTGGCCTGCTCGAGGGCCTCGGAGACGGCCCAGAAGTAATTGCGGCCGTCGACATACCACTTGATGAGGTTGCCGTCGCGCTCGGGGAAGAAGGACTTGAAGCGGTGCTCCTCGGCGATCTTGGCTCGCTTGTCGTCGGTCGCCTTTTCGTGCTCCTCGTCGTGGCGGTGGTTCGCATTGAACTGGTGCGCGCACGGGTTAATTTCGTGTCTGGCGCTTGCGAATTGAGCAGGCCGAAACGGGGATGGGAGCTTACGAGGTTGGCAAACTTGCCGATTTGGTGCTTCTTGTGGGTTAGGTGGACTTTGGCGTCGTGGAGGTGGGTGCCCTCGAGCTTCTCCTCGAGCTCGCGGAAGGGCTTCTTCAGCTTGTGGAAGAAGCTCTCATTTTCAGGGTTGTCGTCCTTGTGGTCGGTGGTGAACATCTTGGCGACGGGTGGAACGGCGGGAAACGGGTATCAATGGGCGTTGGCTGGTGTCTAGATCATGAATTCGTAATGGTATGGGGGGGGTATCACAGGGTTCGCGGGGTAAAGCGAGGGGCGGTGGAGTGGGCAAGCCGTTGCATTCCAGCCAACACGGGATAACGGCAAGCTTGGACTGGAACTTGGGTGAGGCTTGAGATGGCAGAGAAGTGTAGACAAGACGGGAAGACGGAAGAGGGAATGGAGGAGGGCGCGCGACAGAAGCTTATGGGAAAGCTTGAAACCAAAGGGCTATGTCATACGGGGACGGCGGAGAGTCCAGTCCAGGTGGGCGGGAGTGAGGTCAGATAGCTCGGCCGGAAGCAGGAGGAGCGGACTGCAGCAAGGCAAGGAAGAAAAGCAAGGTTCCACTTTGGAAGGGCACGGCGGAGGCCTAAAAGTGTGGGCGGCGCTGGGACACCGACTGGACTGGGCTGGGACCGGGACGGTTTTGGTGGTGAGACAGGGCGACGCTGGCGACAAGGCTAGAGTGCCATTTGACGAGCTAGAGGCGGGGCATCTGACGATCCGCTGGGTTGATTCTTGTCATGTTGCGAGGAAGAATTGATTGCCTGCTTGCCTCTCTGTCGATATGAAGCAGGCCGAACAGAGCCGCGGTGATCGGATGCAAGATTCGCCCATGATAGTGGTCTTGGCCCCTTGCCTCGATGCCACGCTGTGCTCAGGAACACCGCCAACCAAGAGGCCAAGAGGCTCCCACCTGGGCCACAAACCTGGAAGCTCGCCCTCCATCGGGCCAAGAATGGGAGGGCAAAAGGGCAGAGTGCGGTAGGGCAGGATCCCGAGGGGTGGTACGGATTGCCCCGGCGGGATGCGAAGCCGCGCGTCTTGCGCCTCTTCCAGGGCCATTGGCGATGGCAATTGGTGGCTGGGCATTCTGCTGAGAGAATAGACTCGGACTCCAAGAGTAATTGGGACAGCACGGCACACGCTGCAGCTCGCAGTTTGCAGTTCGCAGCTTCGGCCAGACATTAGCCCAAAGTCATTGGACCTGCCGCATTCGCACTGAACCGAAGAGAAAAACAACATATCGGAACAGCTGTCAAACAAAATTAACGTAAAAAAAACCATGAGCCCCGCGCTCGATGCGCCAGTGGCAGGGAAGAGCAGCCGAACCCAAATTGGGTGGCAGAATTGGAAGGCAGGTGGGCTGCTGCTGCTCTATTTTCGTCTTGACGTCATTTGCCAACGGAAGACACCGGTTGGCTGATGAGACAGAATGAGTGGGGTTGTTCGACGTATCGATAAGGCAGCGACCCGAGCTGAGCTGAGCTGAGCTGTGGCAGGAGCCAACCTGCCCCTCGTAGCACGACGGAGCCTCTCCGAACTTGATTGACGAGGCTCTCTGACGTCACATCACCAAACGAACTGGCCTCGGCGACACCATTGCCCTTACCATCCTGGCTTGGGCTTCAACTCGGCAGATGATGCTGTCGCTGTCGCAAAGAGCAACGTATTGGACGATGGGGATTTACCAGCGAGGAATCAGGTCGCTTGATCACGTCCGACACAGGATACGTCTCAAAATGCTTGAATTTTGCTTCAAGGTGGCCCAGCCTGCGATGCATCACAGCTTCGGTAGAATGAGGCTCTCGCCAAGCTCCTGTCATCTCAGGCGGGCACTCGTAGCTTCCGACGCAGAGTCAAACTCTCTAAACCTGGGGAACGCGAGGTCTGAGACCTGCCCGGTTAGCGCACACACCCTAGTTGGACATCATCGCGGGCAGATCGATCACAGCCGTTGTAGCCCGTTCCACTTGTTGGTCAAACAGGGGTGTCTTGAAATCGTGTATTCTTTCCCACGTGGACGCCTCCTTTCCGCCAGCGTCTCACAGGAAACACCGTTGTCATCCGTCTGCTTCAACGGTAAAAAGGTAAGACAGGTCTAAGTCGCTCTCTGTTCACTCCATTGCCATAGTCATGTAATCCGGTCAACACGCAACTTCAGTGAAACACCAGCGCCCGTATGTCGATGCTCTGCCGGTGCTCCTCCCCATCCATCTCCGGGTCCCGAAAAGCACAATGCGCCGCCCGCCTGACCACCGACGTGTCTGAGTCAAAACACTTGATGAGCAGCGGCTCGTCCGGCCGCTGCTGGTCCTTGTAGTACCACCGGTGCGCCGCGTTCGCCTTGATGGTCCACGTCTCGGCGCGGTGGCGGGGGTAGATGATGGCGCCGGCCACGAGGTCCGCCTCGGCGACCGAGTTGCCGTCGGCGACGGCCAGCGGGTCTTTGCGGACGGGCTTGATGGGCCGCCAGAGGTTGATGATCTGGAAGCGGTGGCGACCGGGCGCGAGCAGCTCGTCGGCCTCGGCGCCGAGGTGGTGCCGGGCCATCATGAGGGCGCCGTCGTAGGACTGGTCGACGTGGGCCTTGTGCAGCGGCCCGCGCTGCTCCGTGTTGCGCTCGCCGAGGGAGTGCCAGTTGGCCGGCCCGCGGCGGATCTGGTGGTTGAAGATGACGACTCTGCTGGCACCCGTGCTGCATGGTTCGGACGAGGAACCACCCTGGTGAGCATGGGGGTATCTTCTGTTGATTGCGACTTGATTGCGGCCCACCGGTGTTCCTTACACCGCTCCCACCGTTCCATCCACTTAGAAGGAAGGGTTCGCAAGGGAAGACGTGTAAAAATATGGACTTACATTTCCTTGTAGAGCTTCTCGGCCTCGGGGTAGTAGACGTTCTTGATGCGCTCCTCGTCTGTGAATTCCGTCTCGACACTTGCGTGGCGGAGGTACTGGAAGCCATGGGAATCGAGGGTGAAAGTTTCCTCGTCGCCGGTGACGTCGGTGACGGTCATGGTGTGAGGGATCATTTTCCGCTCATTTGTGACTTTCTGGCTGGTGACGAGACATGAGTTATCTGTACCGCACACGTGTATGCATGAGGCCACTGAGAGAGTTCGGGGAGACGACGAAAAGCGTCTTACCCCCCAACGACGACTGGGGGCGGAGAGGATCCGTCGCCAGGGTCGTCGTAGTAGTTGATGCTGGTGACGATGTTTCGCGGTGCCCGTCCCCCGGTTTCTGTGGATTTAATCTGCGCCGTGTCTGGCAAAGATGGAAGTGTCGACCCCACCGCCATGGTGAACGATGAGACTGCTGCGTTTATCGAGTCTCGAAAGTCAGTGTATTTGAGCTGTGAAGTGAGGTGGTAGCGAAGTGGGAGCTGTAGCGGTTCGTCCCGCGGTGTAAACAGAGTTCGATTGTTCGCAGGTTCGTTCGCAGCGAGAACCCGCGAGCTTTTCAGAGACGAATGGTAAATCAGACGAAGCCACGCAAGGGGATTCTCAGGAACACGATGGTGAGTTCATGATCGGGACTGGAGACTGCGAGGGGAGACCCTGATCTGGGCCGGCGGCACGGCAGAGGGAAGCCGCCCGACTGGCCGGAGCTCCGCAGTCTCCTTTTTCCGCGACCCCGCGCTGCACCGTGCTGTTTGCGTCCATGCACAGTGGCTTGTTTCTCAGAGAGGTGCTTCCACGCAGATGAGCAGGAATGAGGGGTAATCTAGCTGGCACTGTACGGTGTATCAGGGACGCTGGACAGCGACTATTGGCCCCCTCGCCCCCACTGCAGCAGCTGCAGTTCGATCGCTAGCGCCCTTCTCCAATGGCCCCAGCGGCCCAGTGCAGTCCAGGCGAGTCCACCCACTGTCCACTGTCCACCCAGCAATACCAGCCAGCCAGACAGACACCTTGCCAGACAGACACCGGATGCCAGTCCAGTGGCATTGCTGCATTGCTCCAGTGGGGTCGCCAGGCCCTGGACATGGCAGCACCTCCATCGTCCAGGGTGTCTGAGGTCCCCGCTCCCCGCTATGAGGTGAGCTGCTGCTGGCTGTGGTGGTGCGTGGCTTCCGCAGGCTTGCTTGACCGCCCCTCGATTCCCGGTGCCGGTGCAGTTTCAAGGGACAGCTTGAACTTTCCCGATTCCATTGACCTCAACAACTTCCCTCCACTCTCTCTCCCTTCCGCTTTGCTTCTTTCTTCTCTTCTCCCTTCTTTCCAACAAACAAGATCCAAACAATCAAAACAGACACAATGGCCACTGCTCAGATCCCCCCCGGAGGCACCTACCTCGACACCTTCAAGAAGTCCTTTGTCGACGTCCCCGTCGACGCCGACAAGGAGAATGCCATTGCTACCTCCGAGTTCCTCGATGCCGCCGAGTCTCTGACCACCATCTTCGGTAACCCCAACAATGAACTCGCGTTTAATGCTTCCTTTTTCTGACGAGCTGTTCCACAGATGCCCTCGGTGGTGTCGCTTTCGGCCCCGTTAAGAGCGACATGGGCGGCAACATCAAGGTACGGAACACCCCTCTTTGACGACGCTCTCCCTGCCGTCTCCCTGCCGTCTCCCTGCTTCCGAGTCTCTCCACAGCCGACAATACCTCCGAGTCCAAACAAACAATGACTTACCTGTTTCCGACGTACAGAAGATTCGTGACCGTCAGCTCGCCGCTCCCGGCGAGTCCGCCAACCTCCAGGAGCTTGTCAAGAACGAGCTGGCCACCAAGAAGCACGTCGCCACCGAGGGTCTCCTCTGGTTGACTCGGTAAGACTCCCTGCGCAACCCATGACAAGAGGAGAAAGACAGAAGCTAACGGCATTGTTCGCAGCGGCCTCGAGTTCACCTGCATCGCCCTCAGCCAGAACGTCGCCAAGGAGTCTGAGGAGCTCTCCGAGTCCTTCCGCAACGCCTACAGCACCACCCTCAAGCCCCACCACAGCTTCCTCGTCAAGCCCATCTTCAGCGCCGCCATGAGCGCCTGCCCCTACCGCAAGGACTTCTACGCCAAGCTCGGTGACGACCAGGACAAGGTCGCCTCCCAGCTCCGCGTCTACCTCGCCGCCCTCGAGAAGATTGTCGGCATCCTCAAGGGTTTCCTCGCCAGCAAGGACGCCAAGTGGTAAAAAACACATGTAACCCTTTGATATGAACATAAAGAGAAAGGGAACAATGAAAACAAAATAAGGATATCAATCGCGATATGATGTAAGAAGCAACATGTCGGTCTCCGCTGCGGTGCGAGTACATCGTCAGCTACGAGCCAGTTCACGCAGCCTAGAAATGAATCACGCCGTCGAAACTCGGACATGGCGTTCTTTGATCAATCATCGACCAACACAATACGCTTGTCCTTATACAGTGCTCTTTGAAGTCTCCAAGCATGTTGAATGGTGTCTGAGGACAGCTAACCATATAAGCTCTGCCTTTACCCGATCTTACCGTCGGGTAACAGCATCAACGACAACAGAATTTCGGACTCGATTCTCTAAAACCAACTAGAACGCACTTGACCAACCCACACAATGTCACACAACATCATGACAAGGGTCCAGGGCCTCAATGGCGCGATGGGCGATTTCCAAGTCAGATTACCCCCCGAACTTTTTCTGCGTATCGCCGAAGAACTAGGAATTATAATCATGAGCGATTCGTTTCAAAATCAGTTGGCTCAAGATGAAGCGAACGGCTCTCTGGCCGAGGACGATTCTGAGCAAAACATCGATCATGCGGTGAGGCAAGTAACAGTCTGCCTGCAGGAATGTCCTACCCTGTCCATGCTCCGGGCCAGCACAGTTTCCCGGTACTTTCGCGAAAAGATTCTATCTATCGCTCTCAGATGGGATGCTGCCAGCGAGAATCCGCTGGCCATCCACTTCGCTGCCTCGAGAGGATATGCGACGTTACTGAGTAACGCCTTGAAGCAACCGGGTGCGGATCCAAACTACACTCCAACAGGTTTCGGTCACGCTGCATTAGCCCCCGTCATGGCCGCAACATACATGGGTCACTTGAAGAGCGTTCAGCTACTCCTCGATGCCGGCGCTAATGTCAGAGACCTCGAGGGGTTGGAACAGAGGTGGCAAGTGGCTCCCCTGGTCGAAAGCTTCACCACAAAACTCCGTAATGCCATGAGCGTCAACCGTTTTTCCGTCAGGTCACCTCTTCATTTGGCTTTGCTGGCACCCGAAAACGCAGTAGAAATTTTCCGGTTGATACATGAAAAAGTCACGCCTCAATCCCAGGACCAGTACATTGCCGACCCCAACACAAGAATGTTCGCTCATGCCGTTTCCCAGGATCACGTCGATTTAGTAGACACCCTGATGCATTCTGGGGCGCAATTAGATCATGGAGGCCAAACCTCCCACGGTCCGAACATTCCCGTCCTCCATCATGCCGTCTCTGCGCAAATGATTCGCAAGCTTCTACAGGTCGGTGCTTCCGTACAGACACCTCGCAGAGTCGGTCTCAACGCGTTACACGCCGTCTGTCTGCGCCAAAAGAACTGTGGATCAGCTGTGCAGGAACTAATCAACAAGGGAGTCGATGTCAACGAGATCACTGGCGGCGGCCCTGAGCGCAACACGCTGATTGATATCGGTGACTCTGTCAGCCAAGTTCTAGAGGGCACGATTCCTCAGACGGCATTAAACCTCGCTTGCCGGCAGCTTAATCTTGCTCACATCAAGATTCTCCTCGACAACGGTGCCAATGCCATGGGCACAAATCACAACATCGAGGACTGCAATGACGAATTAACAGGCGAATACTACCAGGCATCGCCACTTCACGACCTCTTCCTTCCAGAAAGCCTGCACAAGAACCCTGTGATAAGGGACAAGGCCAAGATCAGCGAAACCATCAGGGGCGCCATTGAATATCTCTTCACACGCCATGGCCAGGTGGCTCTTCAACGTGAACACTGGGTCGCCAACCGACACAAAGTCACACGCAACTCTCATCGTATTGGCAAGATAGACCGAGATTTCTGGTACATGATAGAACACAGAAGCCGTACAAGAGTCATCGCAAAATACACCCCGCTTCAGCTCTTTTTCATGCAGCCCCTCGTTGACGACCCGTCTATACCGGAAGCAATGTGGAACGCATGTGACATCAAGGAACAGATTAACAGTCTGATTGAGCCTTTTTGCGTCAGTCCCCTCATCGCCCTCCTGAGCCACCGCTTCGATCACCGCGTTGGGGACCTGAACTTCTACCGCCACGAGCTGCTCCGGTGGCTGCTCACACACGGGGCTAACCCCGACGAGGCTGACTTTGAAGGATTCACCCCGCTTCACTACGCAGCATTCTGGCTTGATAAGATTGCCATCAAGATTCTCCTTGAATTTGGCGCCAAAACTGAGACCAAGGCCGAATGCCTCTCGCCCCTTGACGTGGTCCTCGGTGGCGTTTACAATAGGCACCAGCGAGATGCCTTGCGAGAACCGTTCCACGATACCTTTGACAGTGCCTGGAAGACGATGGTGAGACGCGTTGATCAGGAACAAGAGGACATCTACGGTCTGGGGGATGCCATCCGTCGCTGGGATGTTGCAAACCAGTTGCCAATGTGCGCTCTTCCAAACTATGAGCTGAACCCAAAGTATGCCTTTGACAGCTCTGAGCCCTCGGCTCACATGAAGGCCAAGCACTTGCTCCCGGAGCTGCAGAGAAGGATGACTGAACGCAAGAAGGTACTCGTGGAGATGTTGCTTCCGAGGATGCCCCAGCTTCACGCAGCCCAAGACCCCAGCCGCTTTCGTCAAGATCCCACCGACGACTTGCCGACCACGCTTGATTGGGCTTGCGCGACGGGCCAGAGTAATTATACGATTGGATGTCTGTGCCGGGCCGGATACAAGATGGGTTTGAGAGTACCCAAGGCCCCATTTCTGTATATGGACTTGAGGACTATCGAGTCCAACTGGACTCAGAGGCGCTCGGAATTGCTGAGCGAGTACCCTCAGGCAGTGCCTCTCATTCCAATCAGGAATTGGTAGGAAAGGGGGCCCAGATCGGGGGGTATATTCCAATATCTAGACGTGCGAATTGGTTCGCAGGTGTCGCGTGTCGTAGCATTCTGGTTTACGTAAACGGAGAAATGTAAGATGATGGTTTCAGTGCATTGTTCGCCTGTTTATACTCTGGTTCTCATTTGTTTGACTTCGATTTAATATGATAGTATCATTGCTGGCCAATGAGAATGAGATGGATAACATCTATTGATTATCGACGGGCTAGGAGTACAACTATGTAATAGACTTGAAAAACATGTCTTCACATAGCACATGCTCCTGTCTACAATTTGAGCCGTTTGAGAAACAGGCCTTCTCGGGCCGCTATTCACCATACAGCATCATGCCCTCATCGTTTACAGCGCGTCGGAAGTGATAATCTCCACCTCAACGAGTCCATACCCCTCGACACTCTGGTTTCCCTGGTACACACCAGAGAAGGTAACATATCCCTCATACGTTGGCAACAGCCCGCCCTCAGCGACCATCTCCTGGTCCGGCCTCACGCTCGAGATGGACAGCCTCGTCGCGTCGCCTAGCTCAAGCGTCCAGTCCAGGGGGTACACGGCCCCCGACGAATGCGAAGTATACGTCCTGTTCGACGGCACCAGCGACGTCACGGGCACGACCTTCTGCACGTTACGTCCGTCTCTGATCGTCGCTAGCCCGGCCGCGGCGCCGGCTTCTTCCCACACCCACACGGACATGGGCACATCGTAGGCCTTTTCGTCGGTATTCTCGAGGTGGAGTTCGAACCACGACCAACCTGGGGGGGGGGGGGGGGGGGGGGCGCCGCCCCATTGCCGGTCGTACCAGGTCAGCGAGCGCGCCGGGTCGATGGCGAGCCGGGTTCCGTTGACGGCGATCCAGCCGCGCGTGAAGCCCGCGGGCATGCTCCACTCGTAGACGGTTTTGTTGCGGGACTCGAAGAAGCCGAGGCCGCCGTTGAGGAGGATGGGCGCGGAGGTGGAGAAGGTAAGGTCGAATTCTACCCCGTCCTCGGGCCTGGCGCTCCAGGTGCGCAGTTCGGAGACGCCGTCGGTGGTGCTGGTCGAGCCGAAGCCGTGGTCGGGGAAGGAGGCGTTGAACACGCCGGACGGGGAGAAGGGGGAGACGGGGCTGGTGAGGACTTGGTACTGCGCGTAGTGGGCCGGGTCGGTGATGTCGAGGACGGAGGCGCGGTAGATTGCGATGCTGGGGAGGAGGTGGGAGAGGACGAGGTAGGAGTGGTTGTTGGAGGCGTGGATGAAGGAGGGGGACCAGAAGGAGCCGGGGGAGGGGAGGTTGTGTGTCTGGTTGATTGTTTGCGAGACGGCGGGGCTGAAGATGGGTAGGTTGTGCTAGCGAGGATGTGTCAGTTTGGTTATCGAGTGTGTGTGTGCTTTCCGCCTGACACAGAGGCAGGAATAGAGAGTGAGTTGGTTAACGTACCAATCCTTCACGCAGGAGGCCATCCCGTTCAGGGCGAAAGGTCGCTGCGGTCCCGGCAAGGGGCTGCGCGAGAAGAATCGCAAGCTTGAGGAGAGAGGACTGCATTGCGGCTGACAGTTTGGTATGAGATGTTCTAGGCTTTGACTGGTTGTGGTGTTATTCGGCGTTCTTGTTGGGCACCACTAAGGGCCATCTTCTCGTCTTATACTTCTTGCCACGGGAAAGAAAAACGGCATCATGGCATATCTCCAAAGCCGGCCGTGTCTTCTCGCGCCTGAGTTACGGCCCTATCTCGGTGATGATATCAGCCCGTCGATTGCGTGGGCCCAACTTACGGGCTTTCGATCGTCAAGTGAGAGCCCTTCACGCAATTGTTCTGCGTGATACTTCATTCGATCCACCTGCAACCATTCTCCATCTCTCAGCGGGAATTCTGGGCGCATTGTACCGACAGAGAAGGAGTTCATCCCATAGCATCACAATCTCCGGCCTTGTACACGCAAGCGTGGGTGGGCTTGCTTCTCCACACTTCAGGCTACGGCAGGACACTTATCAGCTGGGCAAGGTCTGTCCGAGTCCGTGATGTTGGTGATGACTGCTTGTGGTCTCCGTATCCCGTTTTCTCGTACGGCTTACATATATGCGCCGAAATCCGGGTGCCCCACCCCGGCCGGCGATTCCTTATGTCAGGGTGGGTGCCGGAGCGGCGCCGCGGGATGCGCGGGTATGGTGAATAGTATCTTTGTTGTGGATAAGAGAGTTGGGACCGCACGATCGAGTTTTCTGGTATCGTGTACGATCTGTTTTAGTCCTAACCTTCTGGCTGTTGTTACGTATGTATCTTCGTCCGCCTTCGAAGGAGGTAGACTATAGTTCGCCTAAGAAAGCGGAATATAATCATCTAGCTGGAGTTTGAGTCCCTTGTGATCTGGCAAATACTGCTAAAGTAAACCGCTACACCACACGGGTGTGTGTCACTTTGTTCATAGACCGCTCTGGCTAGCATCTAAGGTGAGTTGGTGACAAGTCAAATGTTTGCCTGTCAAATCCAGGCGCGGGGACTTTTCCACGACAACGACACATTCCTAGAAAATCGACATTTACCCCAAGCCTCCGTAATGTGTGACGCCCCTTTATTTCCTAGGCAAGCTATCTCTTTTGCTACGCCCTTTGAGCACAGCATTACAGCGAGTTGAGGTTCAAAGTGTGGACTTGTGATTAATTCAACTAGGTCTGCTATGTTCAGATTCTTCAGAACAGGTGTGTCTGAATACACACAAATGTGCCCCTTATTTGTCTCCATCAACGTCAAATTTCCTACCAATACTGTGAAGTAGTGTGCTCCAACACTGAAAAGAAAGGCTTTTGGGTGTGATCCTAAGAAAAGTTTCTGGCGACAACCCGTCTGAGACTAGTCGAGAAGCTAGTGTATGGATTAGAAAAGCATACCCAGCCATTGGCAACGACCATGCGTCAGTCAGTATCCCTGATTCATGTCAAAATGGTTCGGAGTTTTCTTTTATAGAAGTTATTTCCAAAGCCAAAGTCAGTTGATACACCGTATCTATGAGACTTGATGCAAGGCATCCCGTCTCCCATTTAGCCAATTAAAGGCCTCAAGCATCGCGGAAGATTCAGCAGCTTGCTAAGCAGACCGCCATTGGATTTCCACAGATCAGCAATTTTCCCGGCACGACTCGAACATCATTCACCTATCAAGCCGAGGAAGGCTCGAGGAGACCAAGAATACGATCCCAAGTGGAGGAGCCTTGCTGACAGAAGAACCTCAAATCGTTCTGGGTGAGATAGGTTCTCAACCGTCATGGACAAGGCTTGCGAAATGGCATATATATACACCGCCTCATCTTTACATGTGTCACGAGAGAAATTGGCAGGGTAAGAGGACGAGGACGAGGTGGAGATGACGCAAAAATGGAATGGCATGCAGAGATGCGAATCGAGGAATAAGCTAGTAGGGTCATGTTTAATAGTAAAGAGATTCTATGGGTTGTCAGTCATATGCAGCGCTGCTAACCAATCAATTAAGCCAAATCTGAGGGTTAAATTTGACTAATTAATTCACTTTTAACTATAAACTTAATTAACTTAACTATTTTGATTTAAATTAGTATATATAGAGATATAAGATAAAGAAGTTATATAGTATAGGGGTTTTTTATAAAAGATCTATTTTTAAAATCTCTATATTTAAATATAAATTATATAGGTTTTTTTTTTACTTTTAGCTTTTAAGTCCTACTTACTTTAATAACTTTAAGCTAAGTAGCTCTAGTTCCCTAAGTTCTTAAGTTAATTCTAGTACTCTAATTAGCTTAGATCCTAGATTAATAGATAATCTAGGGCTCCTTAGTTTAATTAAAATAGTTAAACTAAGGGTATCGTGAATTTAGCTAATTAATTCTGAAAAAGGCCTCGTTTTAATTAGCTGATTGATTAACTTGTTTGATTAGGCTTGAATAGGTAGTAGCGCTGGTTATATGGAATTTTACTATGAAATATTCTTATCTGTATTGAATGTTTCATCCCGTTGAAGTCAAATCCTTTAATGACAGTTCAAATGAAAAGGCGTCACTAGGCAGGGCTGCAGTCAACAGTAATGCTATCCTCTTCTATTGTTTTCCTAGAGCTCACAATGAACACAGTGTGTTCTGTACTTAAAGATTCAGCTACAGAGCTATTGTGTCATATGAAAACCCAATGTGACGATAATCACACACGATATTCGAAAGCTCCATGCAAATCAGCAAAAAACAAAGACCGATCAAGGTCAGCATCTCGATTAATGAGACTATTGCTATCCCCCTCTCACCGCTGTCTTCTACCTTGATAGCTTAGCCGTCAGCATGCTGACTTCTGTTAAGTTCTTCTCACCGCTGTCTCAGTTCCTCGTTGCGTATGTCGTCACAGGACGACAAGCGCTACCATACGTGGATACTAAATTCCATTTACAACGCGCAACTGAGGACTTTGCCGTTCAACCGGAGTAGAAATCAGCGCACTGACATGGGAATTTGTAGGGGCAGAATTCTAGAACAGGCCATGCGGCTTAAGATTGCGGGACTTTTGGAAGCGCCACTCTCATCATTGCGATGTGATGATTTTCAAGATTCACTGATTCGAGGATACGCGGGGCATCCATAAGGCTATCAGACTGGGGGGACCCCGGTGACCGGGGTTGATGCCCCGTCATTTGACTAGAAGAGAGGTCGCTTACGGTTCTAGATCACAAGAGTTACCTGAGTGCCCAGCTGTGTGTCAGTTTCTGGCTGACCCTTCGTCCAACTGGTGGCGTCCAACTGGTGGCGTCGAATGCATTTGGTGGTTGAAAACAAGTAAAATGGCTTGCGGTGGCATTCGAACGATTACTTGCAGCACCGTTAGCGAATCGGATATTCTTCCAAAGCTCATCATGCCAAAGATTCCGCTGCGTTTCCATGTAGTCAAAAGTTGCAAATTACCCGGGCTTCGCCTTGTAGCTATACGAATATTAGCTAAGACGGCCCTTCCTCGCTGAAACCGTGACTGATATCCAAGATGGCGCGACCAGGATAGGCCGTGTTGCAGCTTGAAGGACGGACGCAGTAATAAGGGGGGAGCGGGGAACCGGTTGTCTCGCTTACACCCAACTCAGTTGATGTGAGGAACTACGGGAACATCCCGGAGATCGAAGCCAAGGACTGTCTCTGTAAGTGAATCGAGAGCTTTCGTGGCTTAGCGGGCAACTTGCGAAGCAATCTCTCGCGGTGGGTTGTGGCATCGTCGACTGATTCAAGCAACAACTGACTGACGAAGTTGAGGACCTAATCATCCACTATGAGGCCCATACATGGAATTGATCCGTTGATTCGCGGGAATATCTTCTATACATTCGGTTGCCTACAGAGGTCGGGCTGGACCGTGGGGTGGGAGATGTTCAGTGGCTCGCCTGGAGTTGCTCTTAGCCGGGCTGACGTTCCCACCCGTCTCGGTTAGAGAAGCAACAAACACGAAACCGACGGGGGGCCTACGCAAGTCTACGGAGCGACTTTCCTCCTCTCGCCCCGAAGAGCAGGTCGAGTTGTTTGCTGACATTTTCTGACTGATACAGCATCTGCTGTCGAGGGCAAATGAGGCCTGCGGAGAAACTCTAAAATGTTTCCCGAGATTGCAAAGTTGGGATACCGGGAGCAGCGGGGAGATTACCAACGGGTTGCTGATGGCCTCCGGGTCTGGAAAAGCCCCCCGCCATTCCGGCAGAAGGAAGCCGAACCACTGGTAATATGGCATCTCCCAGAAAGCATGAAGTTCGGAAGGCCGTGGAGGAGGAATGCTCCTTGCGATAATCATCACCGGCCGGCCGATCATGGAATAGCCCAAAATGCAAGTGCGCACCAAGACGAAAGTGGTTGATCGACCGGGAGAATGCAACGACGTAACGAGCAATGACGTTCCATGGAGGGCAAAAGGCTCACGATGCACGCTCCTCATGGCGCCAAGCCCTGCGACGGAAAAGGAGCCGTGGGAGTGGCCACGGAGACGTTACAACTTTGTTGATGGTGGAGAGACTGGAGTCGCTTGGCGGGAAATTTTTAAAATGATTCGGGATTAGCGTCAGGGGCGGGATGGGCTTCTCTCAGATCCCTGCCTGCAGGTTCGTCCTGTCGTTGGCACCAGACGACGCAGGGGTCTTGTCTGGAAGAAGAGGATCATTGCACTGGGAACTGACAAGAGGGACGGGGTCGACGTGACGGTCTAGATTTTCGGGGATTTTTGATTGTTGGGAGCGCGAGAATGCTGATGCCAATTAGATTGTCTAGATTAGAACCTGTGCTGATGGGTTTCTTTTGATTGGGGATGATTTGCAAGGCGAAATGCTCCGTAGTGCGGTTAGCTGAGAGAACGAGCGCAGCGGCTATCTGCAGGATGACCCATGGAGTCCCAGAGAACGGTTCGGGAAGTTTTTGGCGTCTTGTCTTGTATGTGGATTGTGATGTCAGGAATCCGGGGTTGCGTCGGAGGCGTGTTGGTGATACATGAAGAGTGCTGGAAAAAGCATCAAAGGCGGCGCTTAGGAGTTTGAGAGAGACAGGAGAGTGCGCGTCTGTCTTACTTAGTGCCGTGTTGTGACAGAACGCATGCAGCTGTCATTCTCTCATGAAAGACATCAAGAGGATGCAGCGGAATTCTCCTCAAGCATCACCGTGTTCAATGGCGTTCGTCGAGGCATATCCGTAGCGCCCGCGGAATCGGGTCACGGTCAATCTCGAATCATCATTTCGATTTGCGATGGGCTCCTCCAGAATTTCGTAGCTAAACGAGAAAAGCAGTCATCATCCCAACGTGCATAGCGCCAATAACGAACGCCAATTAAGATGCGACTCGGTAAAACCAACCGCCCAGGCGACCCCGGGCGGCGATGACAGCCGCGACAAGGGTGATTCCTACCGCGATTCCTCTCGTGGTTCCTCCCGTCAGGAGCAGAGGATTGAACTACGTGGTAGTAAGAACAGATACAAGATGCTGTTCTACCAACAATGCCTGAGCAACAGCAAGCAGCATCTTCAATAGGCTGGGCTTTGATGATGTTACAACATTTCTTTCCCCAGATTTTCGGAACCTACTAGTAATCAATCTTCAATCGGTTTAACCTGTAGAGGCTACAGCAAGTCAACATACACTAACAACTCGAACAGTCGGGCCAGGGCTTGAAACGAGACCCAAGTGCTGGGGTGACCCATTGGGGGAAACCGACGGCGCCACTCCACCCGTTTGACATGAATTAAGGAGCGACGGGAGGCGCTCTCTTTTCTGCTTTTTCTGAAGCTCTGCAGCTGTTGGTAAAAACAGGGACCGCGAAGGGGCGCCACAGCGCAGACGAGGACAACCAAGAGCCTGGACAACGCACCTAGCCGCCCCCTACCACCGCGTTCCTCCGGGTCTATCGTCTGAAGTTGAGGAATTAAGATCGGGTGTTAAGGCCTTGGGATGGTGCGGGCGATGTGCAATGCCGCGATTGATGCAACTCAGGGAACAGAACTTTACTCTGTACTCTAATAGGGCCCCTCGAGACCCAGACCTGGTCAGAGGGAAACGAGACAGCCGTCGACGCATAGAAACAGCGGGAGTTTAACACAAAGTAGAGATGAAGTCAGCATGAGGGATCCCCAACATCAACAGCCATCGCTTGTCAATGTCAATGCCAATGTCAATGCCAAGTCAGCAAGCAAGCAGGACCACCTGATGTAGCTCGAAGCCACCCCGGGCTGCTGGTGGGGAGAGACGAAATTGCACCCTCCGCCGCGTTTGTGGTGGTGAAACGGCTAGGGAGATTTGACCAGCCCAGGATCGTGCTATCTTGACTTACAACTCACTTTATTCACAGAGAGGGGGGCACAACTCGGCTGCGCAGCCAGCAATACGGACGGGCCCTGGACCCGGCTTTGCCTTGCCTTGTCGCTCGCTGCCACTGTCCGACGAGGCGGTCCGCCCACACATTTGTGGATGTTGATGGGCTTTTACTCGCTGGCGACTTATTAAATGGAGGGAAACACCACACCTTTCGTCCGCAAATAGGACTCTTTCTCTTCTTCTCTGCCTCAAGGGATTGTTGACCATCCTTGCCCAACCGACACTCTTTTTTTTTCACATTCGTTCATTCATTCTTTCCAATAGGCTTAGTTCCTATCACAGCAAACCAAACGAAACATCACGAAGACAGTATCCGACTGTCAACCAACCATCCGACCGGTTTCCATTCTTTTTTTCTAGGGTGACTTTGAAAGTTCCTGCTTTTGGCAAGCGATCAGCAACATGCAATTCCTCTCCATCCTCGGTCTCGCGGCCGTGGCCGTCGGTCAGCTGACCTCGTCTTCCCTCGAGAAGCACGTCGACTCCGTCACGCTCAGCAAGTCCTTCAACCCCATCAAGGAGGCGTACTGGACCGGCTACCCCCACCACCGCCGCACCCCCTTCGCCGTCTCCCCCGATGGGAAGTCGGCCTACCTCGCCTACCTCGACTCCTCCGAGACCGGTGTCCACGTCCAGCCCATCGACCCGACCACCTTCGCCGCCACCGGCGACCTGGTGACCATCTCCGGCGGTAAGGAGGCCGGCGGTCTCGTTGCCCACAACGATGGTTTCGCCATCCTCACCAACGAGGCGCTTTCCGGCGTCACTGACCCCGTTGCCGTCCTCTACCGCTACACCAACGGCAAGGAGACCTTCAAGACGTACCTCGGCGGCCCCGATGTCGACCAGGGCCAGGCTATGATGTCGCCGGACATGAACGGTGACCTCGTCTTCTCCGAGAAGGCCGGCTACTACGCTGCTTACATCGTCGTCACCGCCTACGAGGGTTCTGCCACCGGCCACTTCGGCGATGCCATCCGCTACGTCGACACCACCGGCAAGCTCACCAACATCGCCGGTGCTTCTTCCTCCTGGGGCTGCTCCCACAACACCGGTATCGCCTTCGAGGCCGCCGACGAGGCCCCCTTCGCGTCTCTCTGCGCTGAGGACCAGGGTGCTATCTGGCTCAACACCAAGACCCAGGGCATGACCAGCGACGGTGTCAAGGTTTCCAACGAGCACGTCATCAACGGAGGTGCCAACGAGGCCATGGGAGGCATGTCCGGCTCCTACAGTGTCCTGGCCCGCTTCATCGGCGCCGACTCCTACATCTTCTCCTGGGTTTCCCGTGGTGCCAAGGACCTGACCGCCAACGAGTGGATGGGCAGCGGCTACACCACCTCCAAGAACCGCACCAACAACCGCAACGTCGCCATCGCCCTTTTCTCCGACAAGAACACCCTCGTCGGCGACCAGGCCACCTCTGAGGTCGGTGCCGCTGACGGTGACAAGCAGGTCAACTGGATGACCTCCGGCGCCAACGACTGCTCCAACGCCCACGCCGCCGCCTTCGACAGCTCCAAGGCCCTCGTCACCTGGGAGGAGATCTCCAACCCCATCTGCGACTTCGACGCCATGGGCTGCAAGGGTACCTTCGTCGGCACCAAGTTCCAGATGGTCGGCAGCGACGGTAAGAAGGTTGGCGAGGCCGTCTCCGTTGACGACACCTACGTCGCCGGTGACATGGTCACCATGTCCGACGGCCGCATCTGCTGGCCCTACGTCTCCATGGACTGGAAGCTCGACGGCCCCGTCACCGGTTCCCCCGTCTCCAAGATGTCCTTCGCCTGCATGAGCGGTGGCTCCGGCTCCGGCGGCAGCGCTTCCGCCGCCCCTGCCTCCTCCGCGGCCGCTTCCACTGCTGCCCCCGTTGCCTCTTCCGCCCCCGCCGTCTCTTCCACCGAGGCCGTCGACGCCGTTGCCACCTCCGCCGGCTCCGCTGACCCCACCTTCGCCTCCGGCGCCGCCCCCGAGCCCATCTTCTCCACCATCTCCGGCTCCGCCCTCCCCAGCTCCAGCGCCCCTGTCGCCTCTGCCCCGGCCGTCGTCCCCTCCTCCGAGCCCGTCGTTTCCGTCCCCGCTGAGACCCAGGCTGCCGCCTCCTCTTCCTTCTCCGCGCCCGCCGGCGCCCCAGAGCCTTCTTTCGTGACCATCTCGGCTGACCCCGTTGCCTCCTCTGCTCCCGCCGGCACCGGCCTGCCCAGCTCCAGCGCCCCCGCCGCCTCTGCCCCGGCCGTCGTCCCCTCCTCCGAGCCCGTCGCTTCCGTCCCCGCTGAGACCCAGGCTACCGCCTCCTCTTCCTTCTCCGCGCCCGCCGGCGCCCCAGAGCCTTCTTTCGTGACCATCTCGGCTGACCCCGTTGCCTCCTCTGCTCCCGCCGGCACCGGCCTGCCCGTCGAGACCATCCCCGACGCGTCCGCCACCTCCGCCGCCTCTGCCGACCCCGTCGCCACCCAGGCCCCGTCTTCCGCCGGTGCCTCCAAGACCAAGACCCGCAAGCACCGCACCAAGACTCGCAAGGGCCCCAAGCCTACCAAGGGCGCTGGCAAGCCCGGCGGCTCGGGTTGCGTCAACCGCACCACCATCCACACCGTCTATGTCACCAGACGTTAAGTGGTTCTCCCGTGATTGGGAAGCGAGAAGAAGGAAGAAGAGGAGTTAGGAGAAAGGATGCGTGGGAGGCTACGCGGCACTAGCCGCCGTGGTGAGGTCCTACCTTGCTTGGAAAATTGTAACATGAAGAGAAGGACGCGCCGCAAAAAGCACAACACTCTCTGAAAAAAAAATGTGAAAGGATTGGGCTTGAATGAGATTCATGTACATACTATGTACGATTTGTACACAATTTTCCCAACTTGCGTCCTACAGTCTCTGTCTTCGTCTTCGTCCACTTGGATGAAGATGGAGGATGTAGTGACGCGAGTCAAGGCCAGTGGCCGATTTTCAGCAATTGAACCAACTCAGTTCATCGGTTGTCGGGAGCAATTTGCATCCATGATGTCTTTGCCATGTTCGTCGTCGCCCCTTGTGAATGATTTATCTGGGTGCGAAGCACTCGGACTCACTCGCATCACCTGTCAGGTGGGAATCACCAACTCCACGGTTTCTTGGCTTTATTATGCGGGCCACTGGGGTCTCGGAAAAGGCCGAATGAAGCTATTGATTTTCTAAAAGACGGATTAGGAAGATGGTGAGGTCATTTTGGGAAGAACGCGAGAGCGAAATGTGGTACGGCAGCCGGCAATGTCGTCTTCTGCCTCCCCTGTGAGCTGTGATGTGATAGAGCGTGACCGGCGAGTCGTGAAGCTATGTGAGAAACGATAGACTCTCAACACGTGTTGGTGAGGGCGGGAAATGAAAGAGTGGCATTCGGACTCTATCACCGAGGGTAAATCGCTACATTCGGTGGCCAATATTTCCCCATCTTTCTTCCCTTCTAACTTTTTTCTTCGCAGTTTGCCGCCTGGAGGCGCACCTTGTTGTCTGCCGTATAACTCTCACGGGGAAATATTCGAGGGCCAGGATGGCTCACAGAGAAACCTCTATGGCCACCTATGGGGTTATATGAAGAGAGCGCGAATCGCCTCAATTACAGGAGGCACAATATTTCCCCATAAATGTTACCCTTCCCCTCTTTCTTTTCACTAACAACCAATTAGATTCCGCAACTCAAAAGACGCCAAGAAAACTCCATCCAAAAACCGCCGTCCAAGCATCGGCCATCCTCTTCTTCCAGAGAAATAAGAGGCGGCCTAAACACCCTGAATGGACATCCAGCGGGTCCTCCCTGTGTTCCTGCGTCCGAGCCCCCCTTGCAACACCACACACACACACTCAACTCACATGCTGCCTCCAGGGGCCTCTCCTGTCAGCAACGCCGATAATGCGCCGTCATTGGGGGCTATCGCTGACAGCTGAGGGGTCCTCGTGGCCTGAATGGACCAAAGAGCACGCAGAAGCCACGCTTTCTGCAGGGAACACGGGGCGAAGCGGCACTCCATCGCGGCCGTTTGTCCCCTAATTGGCTCAAGTAGCAATAGGAGCTGCCCTAATCGTCACGCCCAAGACAGCGGGATGCGCGGGATTCACATTGATTCAATGTACAGCCCACGATATGCTAGACTCACTGGCCAATGATGTGTCAGTAAGGTATGAAAGATGCCATCCCTGGCCGCTGGCGACGTCTTCTTCGGGAAGGACCCCTGGTGCAGTCTAGCTTGAGATGTAAGTCGCCCTCTTCGTCCACCTGATTCCTACCTGACGGCGGCGGCGGCGCAATCGTCCACAACTCCATCACCAACAGCCCTCAAACCCCTCGTCCTCTACCCAAAAAGACCCTTTTGGTGCCAATTGTTACCGTATGAGCAGATGAACGGCATTCCCCGTCTGAATCACATCTCAAATCGTCCGCCGAGTCGGCACCAAGTCCCGCCCGCGGCCAGTATCCGTCTTGTCGTCGGCCTTGCGCCCATCACCACATCCCAAGATCCTGAGAAGCTAATGCAGGAACGTTGCGTTCGTCATCTACCAATCCTCATCTTCCCCTCCTCTTTGCCCTGAAGACCCCGGTCTCGTGGGAAAGGTACCAGATAAACTCGTGGTCCTGACTGGGCCTCACGCCATCTCCTGCCGCGCCTTATCCCCATTCAGCCGTCCATTGATGTGAGCCACACGCCTTTTGAGCTCTTGGAGGGGAGAATGCGCGGTTCTGATTGCCGGCGCCATGCGCCGTTAGCGGCAGCTCAATCTCAGCTACCATGTGTCCATCATCTGAAAGGGGGATGGTCGTGAGAACTTGGAGGGTGGAAGGGCAGACGATGTGCATCCTGCGAGTGCTCATATAAGGCCTAGTGGCCGCCTCTCCCGTAGATGCTCTCGATTTTGAAGAAGCAGCAGCACCTGTTTGTTGGTGATCTCGCGATCCTCCAGTCACTCGTTGACCCCTGCCAAACCAGCTCGGATTCTGAGCGTCCTCTCTTTTCTTGATACCCTCAGCAACAATTACAATATCTTCTTTATTTTCTTTACTTTAGATACCCACACTCACTAACAATGGTCCGCTCAAACATCATCGGCCGCCTGCTGGCCGCCTTCTTCTTGGCCTCCGGCGTAGCCGCTCATGCGGAGGGATGCAGCTGCCACGACGACGGTGTTGTGCGCGTCACTTACATCGTCGTCGAGATGCCCGAGCAAGAGCCTGAGAACTTCCCAGTGTACTCTACTCTTCCCCCTTCCACCACCCTCCAGACCATTGCCACACCTGTCCCAACGGGAAAGGTCACTGCCCAAGCCGCCCATGTCGTCGAAGACATCCCGGCCTATGAGCCCGTCGCCGCGAAGCCCGAGACTCTCCGGCCCGCCGAAAACACCACACACACCTTCGGTCCCACCATCGCGCCGGGCATCGACACCAAGGACCCCGCCAACATCGTCCCGGCCAAAAATATCTCGCTCTACTACTCTGCCACCGAGACCGAGGAGCAGGGCTCCATCAACATGACCCTCGCCCTCAACAACCCTGCCGTGGTTTTGGAGCAGGTCGACGCCGTAAAGAGCGTCGTCTGCGACGACAACGAGCTCACTGTTTCTTTTTCTGGCTCTGAGGCTTTTGACCAGGCGGTCAAGGACTGGTCCGAGTCTGAAGAGGGGTTCATTCTCATCACGAATCATATGGGCAACTGTGACGCCGAGTTTGAACGCGGCTTCTTCATGGCCACGGGCCTCACGCCGAGCAGGGATGACCTCTCCATCACCGTCGCCGCCTCCAAGGAGGAGCTAATTGACATTGCCGGCCAATGCGAAATGTCCTTCTCCTCCCTGCCCGCGGCCACGCTCTCCAAACGCCTGACCTTAGATCCGAGCGTCTCTATCTCCTTCTCCGAGGGTCTCGCCGATAACACCGTCCTCTTCAGCGACGGCCAGTACATCAACGTCACCGCCGACGAGGCATGGTTCTCCTCCTCCATTACCTTTTCAGGCTACCTCAAGTACAACTTCTGGGGTTTCAAGCTCGAGGCGCTGTACTTCGACCTGGACACCACCTTCGACTCCGCCGTGGGCCTCTCCGTCGATGTTGCCGCCGCGTACAGCCACCAGCTCAAGTACGCCCCCGACGAGCTCGCCTACTCTCTCGTCTCAGTTCCAGGAGTCGTCCAGCTCGGCCCGGGTGTCGCCTTCGCCGTCGGCCTCGACTTCGATGTTTCTGCCGCCGTGGGTGTCACTGCCGGGTTGAGCGTCAACCTGCCCGACGGCAACGTCCATCTCGACCTGCTCGACAGCAGCAAGTCCAGCGCCACGGGTTGGGAGCCCAAGTACAGCAGCTACGCCAACATCACCGAGGCCGCGGACGTGCGTGTCGATGCCTCTGCGGATGTTACTGTGGAGCTGGCCATCAAGCTGCTCGGTGGCCTCGTCGACCTCAGCTCTGGTTTGACTGCTACGCCGGGCTTCAATAACCACTTCAAGCTGCGCGGCGAGCAGAACCTGGGTGCGGCGGGCAACTTCACCAGCGCGCCGGCCACTAGCGCCGAGGTCCCCTCGGACGGGCTCATCTGCGCCGAGAAGAATGTTGTCGAGCTTGCGACCGATTTCTATTTCAATCTCACAGCGTTCGCGACAAAGTTCTGGAGTGCAGAGTTGTACCACACCCGCGTGCCTCTCTGGGATCTCTGCTACAGCTTCTAAGTGTTGTTGGCACCTAGTCTAAGAGACTCTTCCCCACCACGTGTATTCACTTACACACTTTGACGAATTACCTTTTCATGATTGTATAATACTATTTCATAATGTCTATCTCAAAAAGGGAAGGGAATGAGCGGATTATATTATCCGCGGAAGAAAAGCCCCCTTGATTCAAATATACATACTCTGCCGTATTAGGCCCTCTCAAGCTTATTCGTAACCGTAATGGCATATGTAACGATGGGTCTCGGTCATACTTGACTTGCCGCACCATAAACATGATCAACCGTGACTTGTGGGCGACGATCGCTGATTTTCACTGTGAACGACAATGATGAGCAGCCTGCTCCGTACACTGCTTCCAATATTAGAATCACGGGGAATAGACAAGCTTGGTTTGGCGAGAAAAAGGAGCTTGGCTCATGGGGGAAAACACACAGGGGTAGCCCTCACCTGGCGCCTGCGACACGGCTGCACGGGAGAGAACAGAAAGTCGAGCCGTCAGCGCCATTCACGAGCTGCTCACAGGCCGATCAAACTCCCCACTTTCCGATGTGCCTAACACATCCCCCGGGGCCCAGAGCCTTGGTTCCCCGTTTCGTCAATGGCAGTCAAGCTTATCCTGAGCTTTAATCTGCGTTCTCACTTAGGCGCCGTGCTACTGTACGATCTTCGCTGCTACTAGGGGCCCAGCGTTCATCACGTCTGGAAGCGTTTCAAGAGCTCGACGCCCGGTTACGGATGACAGATGACGTTATTTTAGTTGATGGGATTGATTAGAGGAAAAAGGGACGAAATTGAGAGTGGCCGCCATGGCCACCCTGGCTATTGTTTGTCTTCCAACAAAAGATCTGGAAGGAGTGGGCAGTCATTTCTTCACTGTGAAGTTTGGCCCCAAGACGTTGTAAGGGTAAGAAAGATTAAGTGATTGGGGGCGTGGTGCAGAGCCAAGACTTTTCTGGACGATGAGACGACCGAGGTCTCTGAGACTGATGCGACTCATCGAAACTTTTGTGGAGACTTTTTGACGTTTTGGATGGTTGATGTGCCCTGTTCCGTCAGACTTGGCTCGGAGGCCAGGGGTGGATTGCGGAGGATCCTGGACATCCTGGACACACACACAGCCATCATGGATACAACATGGATACGCGGACAACTTGGCAGCAGAACCCAATTGATGGGAAGAACTGCGTCCAAGGTCTTTTACAACTTTCTTTACGGTCGGGTTGCTTGGCACATGCCACCGGTCTGAGGATTCGATGTGATGTTTCACGGGGGGGTTGTATCCCGAATGAGATAGGCCTGGATTTGGACCCGCCATGGCTGTACATGGCTGGCTCGTTGTTGGGAGTTGAGACTCTGGCGCAATGACAACGGATGAATGGCGTGAATAGTTCAGGACGTAGGGGGTTGAGGTCAGATGGCAGATGACGGGCGGAAGAGAAAAGTTGGCATATAAAGATTGGGCTCTTGGCTGATAATCATTGACTTACTTCACCTCTTCACCTCTCACGCCTCAACAGCTACCTTTTCCTCTTCTCCCTTTTTTCCTTCCCTTGAGTTGAGCCAGTCTCATTCTTTAAACTACTCGGGTAGTAGTCTAGTTCGTGTTAGCAATTTTTATTCTATTATTTTTTCACCTTCTCTTATTACCATCTTTTCATACTCACTACACTCCAGACAACATGAAGTTCTCTCAAGCAGCCGTCATCCTCATGGCAGGGTTTGCCGTAGCCGCACCCACTACTTCCGACGCTCTCCGCGGCCACCAGCGTCAGCGAAGAGCCAACGGTGGTCAGGGCAGCGACCTCATCGCCCAGCTCCAGAGCACCTTTGACAGGAACAACCCGAACGGCACCCCCGCCGCCGCCGGAGACCCAGCGGACCTCAACGGAGATGGCGTGATCAACGTCTTCGAGGCCGGTGCTCAGGCCAGCAGGCTCAAGCTCAAGCTCAGACGTGGAAAGGGCAAGAAGCAGCAGGCCGCGGGCAACAACAACGACGATGCTGCCGATGCCGCTGATGACGACGATGCTGCGGACGCCGCTGGTGGCAACGCTGACAACGCTGACGCTGCTAATGGCAATGCGGACAACGCCGCGGATGCTGGCAACGCCGGTAACGCAGCGGCCGGCAACGGTACCGCCAACGCTGGCGGTGCCGCTGCTGGAGGCAAGAAGCAGAAGGCCAAGGCCGCGAAGGCAGCAAAGGCAAAGGGCGCCAAGGCTGCCGGCAAGAACGCGGCCGCGGGTGGCGGAGCTGCTGCCGACGCCGGCAACGCAGCCGCAGGCAACGGCACCGCAAATGCTGGTGGCAACGCCGGTAACGCCAACAACAACAACGACCAGGCTGGCAATCAACAGGAGGGCGACAACGAGCAGCAGGGTGACAACCAGGACGCCGACGACGCAGCTGACGGTGCCGCCGGTAACGCTGGAAACGCCGATGCCGGTAACGCTGCTGATGACGCCGCTGACAATGCTGGCAACGCCAACGCCGGAGGCAAGAAGAACAAGGCTGGCAAGAACAACAACAACGCTGGTAATGCCGCGGACGCTGGAAACGCTGCTGATGATGGCGCTGATGGCAACGCCGCCGATGGTGCTGCTGATGGTAATGCCAACAATGGCGATGTCCAGGACGGTGCTCAGGACGGTGCCGCTGACGATGCCGGCAACGCGGACAACGCTGCTGACGGCGCTGCTGGAGGCAATGCCGGAAACGCCGCCGGCGGAAAGAAGAATAAGAACGCTGGCAACCAGAACAACGCCAACAACGGTGCTGCAGACGACGCTGCCGGTGGTGCTGCAGACGACGCTGCCGGTGGTGCTGCTGACGACGCTGCCGGTGGTGCTGCTGACGGAGAGGACGCCGCGGACGATGCTGCCGGCGGTGCTACTGACGGAGAGGACGCCACAGACGATGCTGCTGGCAATGCCGGCAACGCCAACGCCGGAGCCAACGGCAAGGCGGCGAACAAGGCCTCGAAGAACGCTCAAGCGCGCCGTTTTCTCCACAGGATCTTCTAAGTCGTCATTTCATTTCAGCAACAATTCTGCCAGTGTGGTGTCTAATATGAAGGATTCCAATGATGATGAGGCCCAGAAGGTGAACGGGAACAAAGCCAAGCCATCTTCACATGAGGGCTATAATGGGCAAGATGGCCAGTTCAACAGCGAGGACAACGCTGGAGAGGATAATGTCGATCAGACGGACCATCATCTGGACTCCGGACCTGGGATGGGTTTCCCGGATTTGTTGGATTACTATGAGATTCGATGTGATGAGTGAAAATTTTATTATTTCTTCTACTGGCATTCTGTTCCTTTGCGAGCAATAAAAATAGGGGAGAAGAAAATCTGTCTTTACTGTATTATAATTCAAGCTGAATCAACAAGCGATCGTGTTGATGCTTGACCCATACGACTTTTACTTGCTATGCGACATCTTGTGATGGCATCACCTTAGAATGAGACAAAATTGGCTGTTCTCTGTGACTTTTCTGGGCAGTAGTTCTTGTGCAGTGTAGTCTTACAGCCGATCGTCTCGTCGTTGAATGAAGCGTGATGATCAGGGGCTACAGTGGCCAGAATCGTAAAAAAAGAACGGAAACAGCTGGGCCGATATGGGGAAGCCCCTGTCAATCACTTGGAGAGAGTTTCGGCTTCATCTGAACTTGAACGGCTTTAACGTCAGTCTTGACTTTCTCCGCTCGGCTCGGCATATGGCCCCCCTGTCTAGGATGAACCAATGAGAGCAAGTGTAATGCAAAGAAACAAATGTGAACATGTTTAGAATCGAAGTAATCATTGGGACCTCAATTTCACGATGATGCTGCAATTAGGTCGTTCAAGATCACGATGAGGTGCATACATGTGTCCCGCTAAGATACATGCACTCTCTCGGCGTGCAGCGGTGGGCTGATTCGGCCCATTCGGGTGCTAGTTCGCCACGGCCCGCCGAGATCCAGGGCGGTGGGACCGGGCGGGCGCCGGGCGTCTTCTATGACGAGCCTCTTGCGTCAATCCTCCCGACGTCACAGGCCGGTCACTCAACTCGTGTGGAATTCTAGAACGCGTCTGTGTGATGCCATGTTTTCGGAGCCGATAAAACCTCACGGATGAGATTGTCACCTGGGCAGTGAACGATTTTCTGCGTAGAGTATCCCAACACATCATTAGACAAACCAAGAACATCAAGTACCGCCATCATGAGTTCACAAAGCACCGTTTTCCAGCTGAGTGGCACATGCAACAACTACGATTGGGGAAAGAAGGGCCGTGATTCCCTCGCCGCGCGCTTGTGTGAAAACACCCCTACCGGCTTCAAGATCAAGGATGGCGAAGCCTACTCAGAGATGTGGTTTGGCGATTACCCGGACTTCCCTGCCCGAGTTCTCGAGTCACAGGAGCTGCTCAGCGACGTCTTGAAAAAGAACAAGGAGAAGCTATTGGGAAAGAAGGTCATTGAGCAGCTTGACGGCCAGCTACCTTATCTGCCAAAGGTAGAGCTCCCTTATCCATGATGCATTCGCATCGACATACACTGACACGCAACTCAGATCCTCTCAATCGCCAAGGCCCTCCCGCTGCAAATCCACCCCAACAAGTCTCTCGCCAGTAAACTCCACCAACAGGACCCGGAAAACTTCACCGATCCCAACCACAAGCCAGAGATCGCTGTCGCCCTAGGAAAGTTTGAGGTCTTCGCCGGCTTCAAGCCCCTCGACCAAATCTCCCCCATCTTCAACATCCCCGCGCTCAGGGACTTCATCCCAGATGATACGAAGACCTGGTCCGATGAGACGCTGCGGGAAGTCACCCGGCGCATCCTGTTGGCGGAAGAATCGACCGTCGAGAAGGCATCAAAAGCTCTTGCCGACACGCCCCGCGACGAACTTGGCGGCAACGCGTACGTGCTGGATCTATTGCCAAGGCTACAGGAGCAGTACGGTAAGGGCGACCCCGGAACGTTGGTAGCACTGCTGTGCATGAACTTCTTGACGTTGGAGGCGGGTGAGGCGTTGTACATCCCCGCAGACGGCATCCACGCGTACCTGTCGGGAGACATCGTTGAGTGCATGGCGCGGTCGAACAATGTTCTCAACACTGGCTTCTGCCCGCCCGGCGACCGGAACAATGTGGACTTGTTCAGCAAGACTTTAACTTTCAAGGCCCATAGTAAGAGCGATGTCATGTTGCCTGGGGAAAAGAGCCCTAGGGGTGCGCAAGGTCGAACTGTGGTGTACCGCCCGCCATTGAGCGAGTTTGATATGTTGCGGACGGATTTGGATGAGAAGAACCCAAGCGAGGTGCTCAAGCCGGGCGAGGGACCTGCTGTAGCCATCGTTACTGAAGGTGAAGGTGTTCTGGAGGCGGACGGAAAACAGTTCCAAGTCAAGGCTGGATACATCTACTTTATTGCGCCTGGCATTGAGGCGAAATGGGGAAGCAAGAGTACGATCCAGGTGTTTACGACTGTGGTCTAGATTATTTGTGTAGAAGTTCTAGAAGTATGATGTGATGAAGAGATGAATCTGTTTCCAAAGTAACCATTCGGGTGCTTCCTTCATATTGTCACAACATTCCGGTGTGAGGCAATGATCATCATTTCAATCTACGTAATTGTCGCTAATGGAGTATCTCTAAAATGAATAAAACAATGACGGCGATGAAGATGGTCTTACCACGTTCGACTCAGTAACTCCCCACGCCGTGGTTCTAAACTTCAATGACCCAATTCTCTAAGATGGCGGTCCTTCCCAGCTGCACTCTTAACCGCGTTCTCAACAGCCGAGGCAAGATCAAGGTGGAAAAAAGGACGATTGATCCCAGTAATCGGGCCCAGAATTCGGCCCCCGATCTCCTTATAAGCCAAGCTTCCCTCCTCCAAGTTCGAAGACGACTGCTCAGAGTCGCTGGTCACACATACGGCCTTTGAGCTCCTAGTAGCCGATGCACCATCACATAGCATCGGGGGCTGGCCGGCAAGCTCTGCCAGGGTGAACACGGGCTCCCAGCGATTCAGGTGTCCTGGCGCAGGGCACCCGAAACCTGACACCGACAGGGCTCGGCGTGTCCATCGGTTTTGCAGGCCTGTAAAGTGCCATTCGACAGGTTCCGGCGCGGCCCAGCGATCGAGCTGGTTGCGAAGGTCAATCAGGCCTTCGACGGCCCCGGAGTCCATGTTGTTGACGGCGGAGCAGTCCAGGATAACGGCTCGTAGTAAAGGTTTTGTTAGGGCCGCAGACTCTGAGTCGGTCTCGACAGTCGCAGCAGGGACGGGTTCGTTCCACGGCCTATCGCCAGGGTGGTCGTAGTGAGGGATCGTGGTGCGACGGGTGGATTGGGTAACATGCTCAATCACCCGGTCGACATATTGTGCTTGATTGAGGTAGTTGAAGCCTTCGGTGAAGCGATAGATGAACACGCCTGGGTAGAGCTCTCCTACATGTACCTCTGGGTTCGTACCGTCTTTGCGATCCAGGGGAAGGAAGACGTCTCGCGCAGGGAGTTTAGGGGATGGAGGCGACCGACTGTGGTGGAGAGTCTGTGAACTGCTCACTGAGTGACGGTCGACATCGTGGTGCTCGGTAGGGCTTCGGTCGGGATGGCGGTAGGTGCGGACGCGACCGAGGAAGCGGCCCCTTGCGCGAGCGAGGCGCAGGAGGAGCAGAGCGGCTGAGAGGGCGACGGTGACGTAGATGCCGTCTTCCAGGCTGGTGAAGATAGAGACGAACACGCCGATAAAGTAGATGAACACGTCGGGAGGGGACATGAGCCAGGACTTGAAGATGTGGTCGGGGGAGGTGATGAGGTTGATCACGGCGTGTATGATCAGGGCTGCCAGGCTTGCCATGGGAATATAGTAAAGCACAGAGGTGAGAGCGTAAAGAGCGAGGAGAAGAATAACTCCGTTGAAGATGCCGGCTAATGGCGTTCTGACACCGGCTTTAGAGAGAATAGCAGTGCCGCCGAAGGACCCGGTCGAAGAGTAGGCTCCGAGGAAGGGGCCGAATAAGTTAGTGCAGCCAATCGAGATTAGCTCTTGTGAAGGCTGGACTGTGTAGTTGTTAATGCGACCGAATGACTTCCCAATCGCGATGTGCTCGATTACGAGGATGATCACGGTGGCGGGGAGGTCCGGGAGGAGTGCGGAGATCAACTTCGGGTTTAGTGACGGCGGGCCGGCATGGGTGAAGCCCCTCGGGAGAGTCCCGGTGATGCGAAATCTGTGTTCACCGTCGCCCAGTCCTCTGTTGACTAGGAAGCTGATGAGGGTGTATAGTAGGATAGTGAAGGTCATGCGAAGGGAACACATCATCTCCCACATTCTTCGGCGCTTCGGCTGCGTCTTCGCCATACGCTCAGTGTACCACTTTATGAGGGCAAGCAATACTAACGCTGTCAGTCCAATGGCGGCGTCGAGCTTGACGCGGGGCAGGCCGCGGGCGGTATCGATAAACACGCGGTATGCGGCGGCTTTGGAGTTGACGCCATCGATGCCCAAGAGAGACGGTATCTGACTGAGGGTAATCGTGATGGCGGCACCAGTGACGAACGCGGAGATGGCAACATGGGGTATGAATTCGATGATCCAGTCAAGTCTCAGGAGACCGAAGACCAGAAGGACAGCGCCGGCGAGGAAGGCGAGAGTCTTGGAGATTTCTTCGGGGGCGAACTCGCCGGGGTGTTCTTCGAGGACTTTTGCGCTGACTTTGCCGACGAGAAGACTGACTACGGCAGTTGCCTGTAGCTGTTAGTTGGGTATGACGGAAGCCATATTGGTCTTAGGACTTACTCCTATTGCAATGTCTTTGGATGTTCCGAACAGCCAGTATAGGGCTGCGCCGGTGAAGGAGGTGTAGAGGCCATATTCTGGGCTGAGTCGTGCGAGAAGGGCATATGCCATTGCTTGTGGGATGACCACAAGTCCAAGTGTCACACCTACTGGGTATGAGTTGACGATTATAGAATTGCCATAGTGCTACTTGCCTGCAATAGCATCCGAGATAAGCCAACGAGTGTTGTACCTCAGAATCCACCTCGTGAAAGGAAACAAGCTCTTGACGTAACGGACCGATCCATCCTTTGTGGGCACGTGCTCCAGTAGCCATTCCTTTACTGTCGGGTCTTCCTCATAATATGGATCGTATGGTGAGATATCGTTTGTGACATGCTCGTGTAGTTCTCGTGTTTGATGTCGGGTCCTGGCTTCTAGATCGATGCCGAGGACCTTGGCCACCAGCGAGCCGGCTTTGCTCGCTGCCATGACTCTCTTCTTCAAATGGCAAAGTTTTTCTGCGTGCCTTATACCGAAGGTTGCTTTCGAAATACCAGATACGGCCTCATGGGAGGCTGTCAGCAATCACACAAAACGATGATAGGAACGAGTCTGTTCACAAAAGCCTCTTTCTTTCAGATGAGCAGCGAAGCGGTGTGCCGGTTTGCGTATGATCTGAAGGTGACATGGGCTGGTTATAAGATGGAGCAACGGCTGTCTCGAGGGCATACCGCTCTAGAAGCCGCACCGCCAGCCGCCTTGGCGCCCGTGTTATCGGGGAGACAAGGGGGGCGCTAACTTGGCAGCAGGCCGGGGAAGGTAATCCTTACGTTTGTTGGGGTGACACGGCGATCTAGACCTCTAATTCGATTTTGTTCTTGGACGGGACGATAAGTTACTTTGAACCGCTGTTCGTCTCTAGCCCGGGTCCTTCCATGTCAGAAGCGCAGGAGGAAAAGCAAAACACATACAGGGCACATCTCGGCGATCTGAAGCGCAAAACATCGCGGCAGTGAGCACGATCTCGCGGGGAACGGGGCGCGCTAGACGTCCCCATGATGCCGGCACGAGCTTCAGCGCTCGGGGACCAAGAAAATACTGCTTTAGTGCCCTAGGAGTGGATCCACGATGGCTTGCGGTGGATCGCGAACTTGGCTCTTTGTCGGCGAAGTGGATGACAGGGAGGCAGGGTGGCAGGTCGGGTCGGTGGTGCGTGTTCTTCTCCGGAGCGCCGACAGCCGGTCCGGGCGGGTATCGGCGTTGGATCCACGCAGGAGGACGGTCTCGGCCCCGTTTGTCGGGGATTGATGGGGTCCAGGCTCCCCTGCCTCGGGAGAGAAACTTTTCCATCTTGCTGTATGCAACCACTCCAGCGGCGCGTTTCCGATGTTTCTTTCAATGCGGCTCGTGTGAGACGGGGGGTTGGCAACACGTCAGCAACATGTCGTCGCACCCGTTGTCAGAGACTTGCCGACTGCATGATTTGAGCGAGGCAGCGCGCGTCGACCACGGCTTGGTGAGAAGTCGCCGGTCGACTGCTGCTGGCACGGCTAGATAAGAGCCCCATGTCTCGTCCCGGCAGTCGGCCGTTTCCACGGACGGCTCCTGCGTCGTCAATCGGCGAATGGAGTTATTTTCGGTCACGCCGGTTGCCGCTAACGTTGGTTGTTGAATCTGGGGGTTGATCTGGCCCTCCCTTTGAGAAGGACGGCTCCATTGTTAGTCAAAATTCCCCAGACGACGTCAGGACGCGCGCTAGGACGTTGAGCTCATCCAGGTTGGCGTTGGGCCAGCCAGCTTGATTGAGAAACAGACTCACCTGCAAACAGGCCTGTAGAGACAAGATGATGCCCGCTCTACGGGTTGGGTAACTTTTACCTAAGACAACACTGCAGGTGAGCCGACAGTCACCGTCGGCGTTGGTCACGTTCTCCGGAATAGGCAGCTCGGATTCTTTTCCGTCCCCAACGGCTCTTAAGCTGCTTTCTGAGGACCAATAGCAAACCCACTCTCGCTTGTGATGATGTTGGAACTGGCCTGATGGTCTAGAGGTATGATTCTCGCTTTGGGTGCGAGAGGTCCCGGGTTCAATCCCCGGTCAGGCCCAGCTTTTGCTTTTTGCCCACGGGAACCATCTGAGGTCGCGTTAGGAGGCCAAAGTGGCTGCGTATTGACGTTTCCTGACATTTTTCAACATCGGACCAGGAACGGCGACGGCGCGGAAAACATGTGGGCCCCGGAGGTGTGGAGAAAGGGGGCCCGAGCTGGGTCTATGTTTTCCTCGTTTTCCCCCCGCGACACTTTTGGGTTTGGTCCGCGTCCTGCTCTTATGTTTTAAGGTGATGGCTCGCCCTCACCGACTCCGAAGCTCAGCAACCTTTCTTGGTTCGCTATCAACACGTTTCTCAAAATGGTCAAGGCTTGCCTGGGTAGGTTGGGCAGCTTGTGAGCAGAGTTGCGCCAGATCAGCAAACACGCCAGTCCGGGGCCTTTTCTCTGAAGCCGAAACTTCCTCACGAGGGCGCCGATCTGCCCAGCTTCAAGGGACCGTCTGAGTCTGCAATTGTCTTTTGAGACATTTGGTTTTTCAATTCTCGAACCATGAAGGTGTATTTACCGCCGTAAGCGCTTCGGTCAAGGTCGGTCAGTCGTGGATCTCAATTGATGAGGGCTGTCATCATGTCAGATTGCTGTCACCCCCTGTCAACTAACCGACGGCTCTCGAGGCTGTATGCAACCGAATGTTTCCAGAACCACAGTGACGAAATGCCGTTTGTCTCCTCGCCGAAACGTACATATGTGTTCAAGGAAATGTCCACGATGCCGTGTCTTTGGATTACCAGAAGTAGCCCAAGTCAGCAATAACCAACGTCTTTCTGGTCAGTGGGCCACCCCACGTCCCCTCCGGCGCTTCCAGGAGGCCCGAGTTCTTACAGCGGCACACCCGTCTTGGGTAAAAACCGCACGCAAAGAAGGTTCTGAAATAGCATCTGATGTCTTGTTTTCGGGGATACCTCAGGTGCGGGCACGTGCGAAACATAGATCTGCTCCAGCCTACAGGCGATCTCCCGGCAGACTCTTCAGATGAACGACAACGGCTGCCTCGGGTTGCCCACTCGAGTTGTTTTCTAGGAAACACCCAACGTCACCAGGCATATTGTCGCATACCCGGGAAGCAATGCAATGCAGCCTGCGGGAATGGCAGTTGGACCAACTTTTCGGGTCGCCTGACAGCCCTACAACTTCCCCGAATGGTGCATGAAAGCTCTCTGTCGAGTGAGAGACGGCTTTCGCAGTAATACGGCAGTCCGTACTTGGACAAACTCAGAACATCATCCAAGATATCGAAGATCAAGAAAGCAAGCTGCAAAAATCTAAACCATTTAGAGCAAGTCCCTCGTAACCCGTGCCTCCCTGCCGACAGGTCTTTCGGCACCCCCTGCACCTATCAGGAAGGGGCCGTCGGAATGCCGACTCTTTATAGGCGAATAAAGGCTTCCGGCCACTCGAGATTCCGTCCTGAATATCGAGTCACGATGTCTAAGCGCAGCACATAGAGAGTTCATCTATACTACCATAGACATGTATGTTCGGACTGGCCCGCTCGTATAGGCCATGGCGAAAATACCATGGGAAGCGTCACGACGTCGCGACGTCGCTGCGCAGATGTCATCCTGCCTGATAAGAAACGGTCGTCCAATTTTCTGTGCAATGGATTCGCCTTATAACCAGGTGGCCACCCCATGATTTACTGCCCATCTTCAGGCAGGCGCAGATTTTATTGCGGCGTTTCGGTTTGCTTCTTTCCTGTTTCCACTTCTCGTAAATCGTCCTTCAGGATGTTTGCCAGAACCTCTCACGCTGCGGCCCTGATGGCGCTGGTTGGAGGATCGTTGGCAGACTGGATCAGCCCTGAGTACCCGACCTTCTTCCAACTCCCTTTACCGATTCCTCCGGTAAAGCAGCCAAAGTTGTAGGTATGGCTCTATCACCGGCTCGACATCTCTGACACCACGGCAGCTCGGTCAACAACCCAGTCACGAACAAGCCAATCGACTATTACGAGATGGAAGTCCTTCCATTTACGCAGAAGATTTATCCCGACAGAGGGCCGGTCTCACTCATAGGATATGATGGCATGTCGCCTGGACCAACTTACATAATTCCAAGGGGGCGGGAAACGGTGGTGAGGTTGTCCAACAAGGCAGTCAGCCCAAGTTCCATGCATCTTCATGGTTCCTACACGGTGAGTCAACTGCAGCCCGGGATTCCGGTGGCAATGCTAATCCCCTATGGAGCGATCGCCTTGGGATGGTTGGGCAGAGGACACTATCATCCCCGGACAGTACAAAGACTACTACTACCCCAACAGCCAGAACGGCCGGACCCTGTGGTATCATGACCATGCTGTCGACATCGTAGGTATTTCCGACCAGCGGGACTAGATAATAGAGCTAATACTCGTCAAAGACAGCCGTGAATGACTACTTTGGCCAAGAAGGCATGTGGATCATTCATGATCCTGCGGAAGATGCGCTGGGCCTTCCCAATGAGTACGGTGTCAATGACATCCCGCTCGTTATCACGTCAAAGCAATACGGTGATGATGGTCAGCTATTTTCTCCGGCTGGGGAGACGGGAGGTCTGCTGGGAGATGTCATCCACGTCAACGGCCAGCCGTGGCCGTTCTTCGCTGTAGAGCCTCGGAAATACCGCCTTCGCCTTCTCAATTCCGCAATCTCGAGAGCGTTCATCTTTTCATTCTACAAACTGGGAGACGAGGACGAAGAGCCTACCCCAATCCAGTTCCAGGTCATTGCCTCCGACTCTGGCCTGCTTACGAGCCCCGTCACCACGACGAACCTCGCGCAAGCCATGGCCGAGCGCTGGGAAGTCATCTTCGATTTCACCCCCTTCGTCGGGCAGAAGATCACCATGATGACGGAAGACGAACGCAACATCGGAGCACAGTCGAGACACAAGAAGGGCAGGAAAGGCAAGGGCAAAGATGAGGACTACCTGACGCCAGTCATGCAGTTTGTGGTCAGCCCCACGCCCGTCGCTGACAAGACCCTTGTTCCTGGGGAATTGCGCGCCGTTCCGTTTCCACCTCAGCTGCCCGATCTCATTGACCACTACTACTTGTTCCATGAGGAAGACGATCTCTGGAAAATCAACGATGTGGTCTTCAGCGACAAGGCCAACCGTATCTTGGCAAATGTTCCCCGCGGCACGGTTGAGATATGGGAAATTGAGAACGGAGGCCGCGGTGGCTTCCTTCATCCCGTCCACGTGCACATGGTCGACTTCCGAATCCTGAGCCGCACTAGCACTGGTAAGTGGGCGACCGGCCGTGGCGTCCTGCCATACGAAGAAGCCGGTTTGAAGGATGTTGTTTGGGTCGGAGTCGGTGAGGTCGTTCGTGTCGAAGCCCACTATGCGCCGTGGGATGGCGTCTACATGTTCCATTGCCACAACCTGATCCACGAAGACCATCAGATGATGGCGGCCTTCGACGTAACGACCTTGAGCGACTTTGGTTACAAGGGGACTGCGTTCAACGATCCCATGGAAGGCAGGTGGCGTGCCGTCCCAATCACCAAGGCCGATTTCACCGTGGACGCCATCACAAAGAAGATTGTCATGATGGCAAAGCTTCAGCCCTACGGTGATGTCGGCGACATTATACGAAAGCTCGACCAATACTGGGCTTCTCGAGGCGGTCTTCACCAGAACCCTGGCATAGTCAATGACGAAGCAGCCAAGAAAAAGGGGGCACAAGAGGCAGCCAAGATGGACACGCCCAAAAAGGACGGAGCCAAGGAGAGCGCGACTAAGATGGGCGGTGTTAAGATGAGGCGGGTCAAAAGGGCCGAGATTGTCATGGAAGAGACTGAATGATAGACGGAGGTGACAAGATTGGTTTTTCTCAGCGAATGCGCGGTGTAATGTGTAAGATCTAATTTCTATGTTGTGGGCGGCTGTACAACACTGGATGCGCGACGGGTCAGGACTCGGGAGCATCTTCGATTTGCCTGTATATATATCTTAACGATGGCTCCGTATCTTGCGAATCATGTTCGTGATATTTCTCTATGAATGCTCTCTAGCAATACCTGGAATACTAACCTAGTCATTGTAATACTCATGCTCGGAAGCCGGAGTATACGGCGTCCGCGATCAATCTTCACGGATACCGACTGGGTCCAGAGGTCCCGAAGATAAAGTCAAATCATTCTAATCATATCACATAGTCATGACAGTCCAGCCTTTGAAGAATCTGCACACATGCTGAGGCCAGGCAGATTTAGCCGCATATCGAGAGGTTAGCCTGCTGGGCATGGTATACAAATGCCAAAACTAGGATATTTTACCACCAATCGTAGAATTTCTTAGCTATCTAGACGGGATTTCACAGTTTGGGTAACGCCATCACTTGACGAACTGAATGGGTGGAATTATCGTGTCAAAGAACGGCTCCCTTCTATGTATTCGACCATCACTCAAACCCGAAGCAATTTTTTCAAGGCCACCTACGAGCATATGAGTATTTAGAATCTGTCCGTACTCCTTTCTTTTCACCTGACGTAAAGACGTAACATGTTGTATCGCGCGGTAGACGTAGTGTTTCTAAAACTGGCCCAATGACACAGCATTGTGGAAGCGAAATAGCAAGGACCTGCCCTCAACTGCGACCCATTTCCGTGTCGATCGTCCATCTGCAGGTGGCTGACACCCCCTTTATGCCTTATGATTGCAAACTGGTAATTTCCGCACTACGTAGAATGTTACGGGGCGTACGGAGTAGTGACCCATGTAACTTCGCTGCCGGCGGCTCCCGAAAGAGGCTGACCTGCCGGCGGCAATGCAGGCTGACTTTAAGCTTATGTCAGTGAGGTTAAACACTCTTGAAGGATCTCCCCATTCATGCTGGGGTACAGGCCTCTAGCACGATCTCACCGGTCCAAAAAAGACCCGATGCATACTTAGACGTAGAGTGAATGCGGGCAGAAAGTTTAGCCGCCCATACTTATTGATGTTGAGAAGTTTGAATGTTATTTTCAATATCGTCCTGTAAACCGTCTTCTTGGAGACGACTTGATATGCAATAGGCCGGAATAGAGTCTTAAATCTAACTATCCCTTCCTCGGGGACACCTCCTGGTGAATGCATAGGCTGGCAACATCTTTCAGGTCCATTCCATGATTATCAATCCTTGAGGACCACCTGTCGGAGCCACCTGCCCCATCAAGCTTCCACCATTGAAACCCATACACACTTCTGATCAGGTATCCCGCCGGCTGACATATGACGCAATACCCCCGGTACGGGCCGAACGAGCTCACATACGCCCAGTAGTATGTTCATCGACAAGTTTGGCTACTCTGAATTTGGCTCACAAGTGGGCACTGTGGTGGCTTAGTCTTTAACATAGCCGATGGGATGGGCAGGGCAAATAGCCTGGCGGACTTGGAGCGTGCTGTCAAGGGACTAGCTGTGGCGCCATGAGATGTATGCCAAGAGTCGGTTCCCCCGAAAATGGGGCATCGTCCTTCATGGCCATATTGTTTCGCCTGATGTCTGGTGAATACAGCCCTAACAGCTAGGAGTTTATATACAACAGTCGTGGCTTGCCTTCGTGTCGATCATCAGCCTCAAGACCTTCATTATTCTGATTCATCCATCTCACAGTCATTACTATTGTTCAGGTTTCAGGATGCTGTCTCTCGTTCTTCTCAGCGTCCTAGCTCAAGGGCTGGCAGCCAGCCCCGTTAACAGCACCTTCCCTTTCCGCCAACAATGCCTTTCTTTTGCCAACGCTACCACCATTGCCGGAGCTGCTTCTGTCTCGACAGAGTTTGTCGCGGCAGGAACAACGCTGGAATTTCCCAACGCTGATGCTAGCTGTGGTCGCCCCTCCCAAACCGTGTCAGCGGATCTATGCCGTCTTACAGCTCAGATCGCCACTTCGAATCGCTCCGGCCTTAAGTTCGAAGCCTAGCTTCCCCAGAACTGGAATGGCCGCTCTATCAGCACTGGCAATGGTGGCCTTGGTGGACGTATTCAGTGTGAGGATCTCGCCTACGCTAGCTCCTTGGGCTTTGCTGCTGTCGCTACCAACAACGGCCATGACGGCGCGAGTGGCGCTTCATTTCTGAACAATCCCGATGTGATCGAGGAGTTTGCCTACCGAGCGCTCCATACGGGCGTCGTCGTTGGGAAAGATGTCAGCAAGTCGTTCTACGGAAAAAGCTCACACGAAGAGCTATTAACTGGGCTGCTCAACCGGTGGCCGCCAGGGCATGAAGGAAGCACAAGCATTCCCCGAGGACTTTGACGGCATTGTAGCTGGTGCACCCGCGTTCTCTTTTGACAACCTTACCTCGTGGTCCTGCCATTTCCTCCCCCTCACCGGACTTGAAGGGGCCGATACCTTCATCCCGATGACGATGTGGCCCACAATCCACGACGACATTCTCAAGCAGTGCGATGAGCTCGATGGCGTTATTGATGGCATTCTTGAATCGCCTGACTTGTGCGACTACAAGCCGGATGGTCTGCTCTGCGAGGAATCCGACTCAACAGACTGCCTTACTCAAAAGCAAATCGAAACCCTGCGTGCAATCTATTCGCCCCTTCTTGATGCCGCCGGTAGCCTGGTCTATCCCCGGATGCAGCCCGGCGCCGAGCTCACGGGCGCTCCGCAAACTTACTTCACCGGTCAGCCTTTCGGCGCCGCGGACTGGTTCAAATACGCCATCTTCAACGACTCCAACTGGGATCCCATCACCCTCAAGCCCGAGGACTACGTTACTTCCTCTACTTTGAACCTCTTCAACATCGAGACCTTTGACGGCGATCTCTCTCCTTTCCAGGAACGGGGCGGCAAGCTCCTGCATTACCACGGTCTGGTCGACGGGACGATTTCGAGCGACAACTCCCTCAGGTACTATGAGCACGTTTCGAAGACCATGGGTCTTGAGCCTCCCGCCCTCGATGAGTTCTATCGCTCCTTCCGTATTTCAGGCATGGCCCACTGCGGCGGCGGCCCAGGTGCCACCTTTATCGGCAACCAGGCACAGAGTAATGCAGGCCTTGACCCTGAGCAGAATGTACTGATGGCAATCGTTCGCTGGGTGGAAGAGGGTGTTACTCCGGAGGCTATTCTGGGCACTGCATTCATCAATGGCACTCAGAGCGCAGGCGTTGATTTCAAGCGTAGGCACTGCGGATGGCCCCGCCGAAGCATTTTCCAAGGCGGAGACTACAAGTATGAGAGTTCATGGGCCTGTGTTGAGTAACTCGGGTAGCACCAAGGTTGTACGGGTGTCAATTGCTTTGCACATTTGGTAGTAGGCAGGTAGACTGAAGAAAGTATGCAATCAGACACGGCTTGTGTGCGCATTGCGGGTCAAAATCATGAGGCCCGAGATTGTTACAGCCGTCAAGAGAAATACGATACGTCAGGCGTTATGTTCCCGAAGACAGGACTGCAGTAGTTAAACATGGCAATCAATGGTCCATCCATACAAATTTAAGTGCAAAATTGTATTGATAAGTGAGTCGAGAGAAGAATCTCAGATAGTGACATAGAAGTATTCATCTCTTTGCCTGAAATACGCGTCTATTGTAGCCTTGCAGTGCTTTCCGGAACTGTCTGATAATTTCGGACACCGGGTATTGAGGAACCATACTTCAGTGTGGTCAAAAATTGTCGAAGGACCTTTCGCACCCAGAATCATTCCGCTGGCTGATGACGAAGCAGCTTAAGTTTGGAACCAGCTAGGAAGCATGGACTGGTTGAAGTTGAAAGGGCATACAACTGCCGGACAGATGCAGCCTGCGCCTTTCTCCTGAGCCACGCACTTCATAGCAGGTTCGTTCGCGTTCGGGTCGCAGCAACAGCAGAGCTCCTCCGTCTGGCTGGGTCGGAATGGACAGCGAGTATCGGGAACATCGCAGATAGGCGCGTCCGAGACTTTGCAGGTGATGATCTCGAGGTCATAGTCGCAAGTACAACAGTCTGCGTCTAGCTTGACCTCAGTTTGACGGCCTGCGATGGTGGAGGCTTGAATGCCGCCAGCAGCCGCAGTGATGGCGAGAATGATGCGCGCCAAATGCATGATGTCGGAGTGTCGTGCAACCTGATTGTGTAGAAAGATAGTCTTTTGATAGAGGTTGTAATTCCGTTGATACTGTGAAAAGCTGCGCTTGTTGATATTAAACCTCTACCTATCGACTGGATGCTTGCTCGGGTTTATGTACCTGGTAGCGTCTTGAACAGACCACCAGGAAGCCGTGTCCTTTCTAGAGGTTCCACAATTGCCCGCCCGTGTTTAGTTGCTTGATTCATTTTACTGGATTCGTCAATTTCGTGTAGACGTCCGGTGGCAATGATCGCATTGAAACGAATCACCTGATCCGGCGACTTTGCTGCCGAATCCCTCAGCCTGACGTCGTTTGGGGTCCATGTCTTGAAAGGCTTGAGCACTGCCCCCTGGGAATCCTTCAGCACCGACAAAACGCGTGTCAGATAATCAGCTTGTGATTTACAGGCTGAGTAAGATCTAACCCAAGTGAGTCAATAGAAGTCGTACACACTACAGTGTGTAACATGCGGCCCGTCCAGTGTAAAGTAACAATCCTCAATGGTAATCACTTCGAAATCTGTCAAGCATCAATCTCACTATCGCGCAGCACATCTCATACAACTAATGTGTACATTCACAGAGGCAGAAAGTGAAAAATCGGAATATCACAGCCTGAAAATGCATCGGCAAATCGCGAAGGAGTAAAGAACGGTAGAGAATGTGAATGCTTGCACGTAGCGAGTTTGACCGGTCGGCTGACGGGAGACTGTTAGGATTCGGCAGGCTATGCCGAAGACAGTGTTTAGATTCGATCTTGGACTACAATAGGTTCCACATGATAGAAAGCCAGCCCTATGTTACCAGCTTTCTCAACAGGAACCCAGACTGGAACGGTCAAAATACCACTTCTTTGCATCATCGACCTATGACATTACAGGCGCCACTACCCAGAGCTATGTTGCATTAACCCTGAACCCAGGGCGGAAGCATGTATTTGCCGAAGTTATGCAGGCATCTGACTTCCGGGCAGTTGCACCCCGCACCTCGTTCAACGAGCGAGCACTTTGTTGACTCGTTCCCCGGAGTAGGATCGTAGCAGCAGCACAGCGTCTCCTTCTCGTGGGGCCTGAAAGGACAGCGAGTATCCGGTATGACACTGCAGCCATCTGCGCCAGGAACTTTGCAAATCCATCCCTCAACGTCGTAGCTGCAACTGCAGCAGTCTGCATCTCCCCAAAAGTCTTGACGGCCTCCAAGGGTCGCGGCTTGAATGGTGCCCGCGACGGTGATGCCGAAGCCGAGAAACTTTGAAAGCTGCATGGTGGTGGTGAGGTTAGACCGTGATTGAGCAAGAGACAAATGTAGCAGAAGAATCGAGGCCGTAAAGACATGAACAGTGATTGCGATTGTGGAAATCCGTATCAGGACATGTCTCTGCTTAAATAGCCATTTTTATTTGATCCTTACTCTTACAATCCGGGTTATGATGAGTGGATGTCTGAAGCCTTTCAACACCTTTGCTTGTTTGAGAGAAAGCTCGCAAAGGTTGTGCAGGTGCTAATTTCGTCAACTTGGCAGCTAATGCCAAGTCCCCGATGATTCCAGAAGTCTTGGAAAAGTCAGTGACATCGGTGTTAGGCTGTGAGAAGTGGGCGGCAGATAACCAGAAACGGGCTTTTAATACAATTTCAGTTGTCCGAGGGTTGGGGTTTTATGAATACTCAGCATCCGGATTTTGCTCTTCGAACGCCCATACACCCATTGTGACAATTCTTACATTACGGCAGCCCGAAAAGATGATCTTCGAGGTGCTTCTGAACTATCAATTGAATAAACCTGATCAGCATCCTTCATTTGGTCTGACGAACTAGCTATGTGCCAAACGCCTCGAACAAATTACTTCGATGGCTTTTCATACACATGAGGGCCACCCAAGGGATTTAAGGTCTCTTCCTACAAGTATCGTTCTACATTGTCACCGGCCTTGAAATGAAGGCTGAAGCTAGCTTGCCATTGAAGATAATGAGGTAGGAAAGTTCTGCAACAGAGATAACAGCTTGAGATAGTGCTTCTTTGATACAAGGATGAACCCAAACCAACAGTTGAGCAATCCTTGAAGACTCTTGCCCCCCATGCCCGAAACCGAATTTCAAGCTACCCTCGCAAAGAACTGAATCAAAATATCGAAAGAAGCGTTCCAAAAATATTTGAACCGAAGAAATCGAGAACCAAGCCGGAGGATTTGCTGAAATCTTCCACAACTTGCTAGAGATCGTGAAAGCTTAGGAGGAGGCCGAATCCTGAGAGTTTGCAGGCAAGAAAGCAGGATCCCATGAGAAAGGACACGCAACTGCTGGACAGAAGCATTGGTTTTTGGCGACTGGCTTACACCTCATGGCGGGGATGCTTGGGTCGCAGCAGCAGCACATCTCCTCTGTTGCAGGGTTTGGGTTGAAAGGGCAGATAACTGCAGCGGTAAAGCAGCCGCCTGGAGGTGGGACCGTGCAGACATGGGACTTGTTGTTGAAATCACAGCCGCAGCAGTTGGCATTGGGCCCTCCTGGAATTTGACGCTTTGAAAAGGGGGAAGCCTGGATGTTGACCGCGGCAGCAAAGAGAGTAAAAACAACCGATGAGAACTGCATTTTTGTGCGAGGTGGTTTTGTTTTAGATTGAAGAAATTGCGAAGGTAATAATTTTATGTTTTTGATGATTTCTTGTTTTGTTGTGGGTACCTATTTGGATTTATAGACGTCACACTTGCATCTCACAAGGTATCTGTTCTGGGGCATAGACTTATGGCGTTTCCACAAACATAGAAAAATCACTGATGACACCATTCTTTCAACCCTATTGGGTAGCTCTCGGGTGTCGGCCGGTCGTATATGCCTCGCCAAGTGCCAGCCTCAACGCCATAGTCACGGGTGTAAGACACAATAGCCATTTGCTCCCTTGGCGGACACATGAATGACGGATATGTCTTGAAAACGCAAACCGCGATACACTTTGTATGACTTCCCCGCAATGACAGCCGCCCTAAAATACCAACCCCAAAGGTACCAACTAACTCGCGCCCAGGAGTCTCGGCCAAGGCTCTAGTGGCTTGCGGAAGGCTTGAACGTTGTATCCCGCGAGGGAAGTCGGAGTAAGGTTTTACTACTTCCGGAAGATCATGTCGCATAAGCAGCCTCTCGGGAGAAAGGCCGAGAAGAAGGCTGACATGTCTCAGTCAATGGAATGGAAAGCGTCAGATTCGGCGTCAGCATACCAGAGCCAGGCAAAGCAGAAGGATTCAGCTGTAAAGTTTCGTTGATTTGACCGATGAAGCTTATCATCTACCCCACCAGCTCCCACCACCAGCTAGGTAGTCGTTGTCGTGTTGTTCCACAGCGGTAAAAAGTGACTTCGGGGGAGCACGGCCCGTGGCATTGATTCTCCTTCGTTCGCGGAATAAGCGAGCTTCGAAGCATATCGACATAGCACATGAGCGTACTAGATATTCGCTCAAAATCACGTTTACTTTTAATTATTTTGAAGAACAAGCGGAGACTACGACATTGGGGTGGGTTTGAAGTTACTGTCAAAGTAACACAACAGCTGCCGAGGGGTCTTCTTCAACAACCTCTATGACGGCTTGATGACAGGCAGCGCGGCGCAAGGCCAAGATGGGTCGCTCTCCGGCTTACCAACAGCGACGTTGGCCATAATCGTGTATAGGTTGTTACACAGAGGCATTTTTACATACCCTGGAAGCCTGATGCCGTTGCCAAACCATAACGGTGACCCCTCACTTGGCTGAATGTTGGTGTAGTCAGGACTGAAGTTGTTGTTCATGCGGCCACCCTCAAGCCATCCACCGTAGACTGCAGCCACAATGTCCTCCTTGGTCACACCTCCCCATTGTTTTCCATCCATGGTATCAGTACCAAACAGGGCTGTGAGAGGGTTGTTCTCGCTGGGCTTGATGGAGGGCCGACCTATGCTCAACTCAACGCCCTCGTTCCTAATATCAAGCAGGTAGAAAAGGGCGCCATTGTAGCATGCGGCAGCCCTCTCATGGGAGTCTGCGGGTAGGAATGGCCAGAGAGCGTCATCTCTCTCACCCTTGCCCATCTTGCAGGGGAGATTTGTTTTCCTGTCATGTTCGTCAGCAAAGGAAAGACGCAGGGAGGAGAGGTGTGCGACCCACAAGATAAAGGGCCTGCGAGCTGAAGGTGTGCTTTGCCATGCGGCCAGCATCAGGTTGGGGTAGAACAGCTTCTTGATCACTTTCGACATTTCTCTGAAATCAATGTCATCGGGCGCAGCGGACATTAACCCGTTGTCAAGAGCCGCGATGATGTATTCCGTGGTAGCATTATCTTGCGGTGTGAAGATGGTCTTGAGGTACTCTATCTCGGCCGCCTTCCAGGCGTCGAAAACGTCACCCATCGTGGCGGACAATGTGCCGTAAGCAGGTGTGGCTTGGCCGTCACTGTTTAATTTCGGTCAGTGTCAATCCGCTGACTGATAGTATTCGCTGGCTTTGCTGGTGGATCACTCACGGAAGAAGGTAATCTTTACCAACTGCCCAGCCAGTGAAAATGGTGTAACTACTAGTTGAAGCGATCTGGGAACGCATGGTTTGCGTAAGGAAGCCTTGAAATATCGTCGAGTATACGACTAACCCAAAGTTAGTAAGAATGGCTGAAACAATTGAAAGAGGTTAATTGAAATTGAATGATGACTACTCACAAATATTGTTTGTGTAGGACTGTGCGATGCCGACGACTCCATAAATTACATTGAGCATAATTCTTTGCATCCTAGCCGCCTTGTCGCTCTCCTTGGGAGGAACTGAGAATTTCTCAGCGAAGAGATCCATTTCAGACTGGATATCAAGCTGTGCTTGATCGAGACCCTCATAGTATCTTCGATGAAACTTGCGATCTTAGTCAGCAACTATTCATTCGACATCCCGCAGTTCGGAAAGTGTTGGAGGATAGCTCGGCTTACTTGGTGAAGTTTGGAGAAGGAATTCAGAATCAGATGGCCAGCGGGATACTTGGTTGCCTCGCAAGTTAACGACGTAGAACAAGGCACATCCAGTAACTTGGAGCACCTCCACAGCTCCGGGCCGCCAAAATACCAGGACACAAACTGGCTGAATTCGAATTTGACCTCATTTGGGCCATAGTTATATTTCTTCCACTCGTCAAGTACCTCACGTAGAGCCTCAGTGGCACCTGCTGCTGCCCATCTTTCATTGGGAAGGGCTTTTGCATCGACGGTGGTGCCCGTGCAAGTGGCAGTCCTCCAATCCACTGCCGCAGCGACAGCAATAACTGAGGCGCACCAAACAACGAGGCGCGTCAAATGCATGACGAAAAGAAAATTGGCGAGTCAAAGAAAGAAGAAAGCCGGCCAAATCGTGGTTGACCGAAAAATAATCGGATGTAATGACGGGCTGACTACATGATTTAACGCCAGCGTTGTGTCTGTCCTGGAATAGGGTCGCTGGAAGCCACTTCAGTCTTCATTGCTAGAACAAGGAATAACCCTCTTCGTCGCTGTCGATCTTTCGGAAAAACGCTACCAAATCATTCAAATCCGGCGAATTCGGTTTTCTCGCGTAAGAAACTCCCTCATAACATGACTAAGTAACGGACAAATCCGAAAACTCAATCAGACGAGATTAGATTATCAGATCTTCACATCCTCGGCGTAAATGCCAGCCAATGGTTCGATTGCGGCCCCGCAGCAAACACCTATTCATATAGCAGACAGAATTTTCAAACTCTTTACGACGTAAGCTTACATTACCGTTGGCTATCGTCAGTCAATGCACCGCAGATCCTAACCAGCGCCTGGGCCTCGACCATCAGGGTGCTCAGGTCATGTAAGTACTGTAAATCTTGGCCTCGGTGGGTCTTCGCCTGACAATACTCCAGTCTACAAATGAATCAAGACACAAACAGCGTAGTGATCTGGTAACCCGAAAACCTTGACAAATTGTGAGAAACAATGTTGCGCAAATGCTCGGTTTTGCCGACGAAAAGCAAGAAATTTGACTGACACATAACGTCAACTAAACCTGGGACCAGAATGAGTGAAATGGCGGACGTTCCTGTTTCCGTCTTGTCTCCTGTGATTGTGGCATCTTTTGCTTGAGAAATACTGAAGAAGGAAAACCTTACCATGTTATCTACGTTCCAGTCGTAAGGCTCCCCAATTATAATTGACAATTCATTAGCGAAAGACTCTGCTAACAAAAAGTGACCAGAATTACATTAGCCTCTCTGGCTTTCTTGCATCTTTGCAATGCGACAGCTATCGATCCAACAAAGTTGACAGCCCGAGACGCCTACCGTGACGACTCTGGTAGCGCCGAATGCCTTCAAGTTGGCTGTGACACATCAGTGTGCGCCAAGGACCCGACCGATGCTCTTGCCATAGCCTCTCAGGGCGTAAGTCTCATTCTGGGACCGGACTGCGCGGGATGGGCCGAGGGAAGCCCTTCGGTGGTTGATGGTGACACATCGTGCCCTACTGGCCTACAACTCTACCGAGGAGACCTTAGAGTATGGCGTGCATGGAACAACGTCCAGACAAAATACAAGGGAACATTCGTGGCATGGGACAATTTTAAAGGCGCCACATGTTGGGGGAGGAAAGACGTTGACTGCATCCATGGGCCCAAACAAGTCCCCGACCCCAACACCGGACTGTGTATGCCGTGGAATGTTTAGACCTGGCCTGTACATCAGGGGCGGTGTATGATACTGAAATTCTCTTGTTTGAAACGTAGGGCTTCTCGGCTTTTCATTTTCACAACCGCCCGTACTGAAATTTGCACATTTTATTGCTACGACGGGCAAGCGGGGATTTGAATGTCCAGGTGAATGGGCAGATTAACGAAGATGAAGCATTAATACAACATACAAACCTTTCATATTCCTTATCGTACGTTCCATACCAAAGGGTTTGCCCTTTCCAACCTTAGTCTGTGCCTCAATCCTACTTCATCAACACCAACCATTGGCATAGCAAGAGTTCGGCATTTAGGTTCTCAATCCTGCCTTAGCTCTTTTCGCGCCTGATAACCAGAAAACCGAGGTGTGCAAGCGGAGCCGAGGGCACAGATCAATGAGCGGAGGCTATGGCACGGTGTCACTTGTCACCCACCGCACCGCCCTCTTTGTTTTTCGCAAAGTCACCTGCTCTCCAACCTCCCCGATTGCGCCTTGGATATGCATGCCCAAACAACAATGCGAGGTTGTTCAATGTCTGGGCGCTTGTGACATTGGCTGTGTGCACTTTGGACCGGTGGATCATCTTCATGTTGATGTAGCCCCTGCTAGCTTTTGCTCTGGTGAATTCTCCGCTGCCCCCTTTCACGCACGGGTCGAGAAGGCCCTTCGCTGCGTTGGAGTGGGGACTTTCTGCGTATTGAGACCAGACATAATGCCATTTGGTGACATTGAGTCGCCTCTCAATAGTTGGCCATGCTAACAGGAACTTTTAGAGGTTATTTTTCGACGAGGTTGTCTCTCAGTATCCGTTAAGACCCGTGTGAGTAAACGCTTCCTTTAAAGAACGGACCATGAACCCCGACTCTGATCGAGGTCTGTCTGCTTTGGTAAGTAAAGACTCTCAAAATTGTAATCACATCGTCTGGCATCAAATGGAAGGGCTGAGTTTGTTTGAAGCCCAAGCAGAAAATTCCACTTGCGCTGGGAAACCATGGCATGTTCGCAGTATTCTTGCTATTGCTGGCTTTGGTCATGACGGCCGTGTTTCCCAAATTGTACGTGTCAGACGAGTCCGAGATGGGACCAACTCGCGATCCGACCCCTATCACCTGTTCTCACAACTACTCTATCGAAATTCTTTCTCTCGACACAGCCGTTTTGTACGTCAATAACTTCCTCAAGGACCAAGAGATTGATCACTTGGTGGACGAATAGTAAGACGGCCGCAATCCGTGCCGCTTGGTGTTCAAACCCGCCGTTCTTACCGTACTGATACTCCTTTCAATGAACAGCTCAAAAGACCTCGAGCACTCCCCTGTCTACGACGACAACCTCTCATCCACTATTGATCGATCATATCAAAAGTTCGACCCACACGCTGACCCGGTCGTATCCTGTCTCATCACCCGCATGCGCTGGTAGCTTTCTCGGTAACATCCAACACATCGACATCGAGCCGCTCCAGCAAGTGAGATATGATCTTAGTTAGAGATCCAAACTGCATTACAACTGATTTTACAAATCCATGGACGAGACATATCTAGAACATACCCCGAATTGACCGTAAAACCGCTTGGGCTCTATCTTCACATACCTAGGGGACAACTGCGATGGAGACGAGACATACTTTCCGGACATCAAAGTCGCGGCTTCGGATGCGGATGGTGAGAAGTTTTCCAAAACCAACACGAGCATGGGCCTCCTAGTGAAGGCCAAAAAAGGGAATGCCATCTTCGGGAACAACATGCACATGAATGGCAGCGGAGATTATCGCGTGGTGCCTGCTGGATTGCCTGTCCATGCAGGGCAGAAAATTCGATTGGATATGTTTATCTACTAATATCCTACTTCTCCGATAGTTGGAGGAAACAAATAAACGTCCCCAGCCATACATCCAGATTTCTAACGGACTGGCTGGGCTGGAATTCGAATTTATTGCCTTTTGTTTTGGGAGCATAATAAACATCGTGGGCATCTGGAGGGTAAATGGTCTTCTCACGACACACCAGGCAACAATCAGTTTTCCACGTTCTGCGAAGAGACCGACTATTATAATTACTCTACTTGACTATCTTTGTCGTGTTATGACTATAGCCTTCGTTATCATCGTCGCCGTCGTCATCCGTAATACAAATATTTAATCACGTTCACAGGAAAGATAGCCGCCGAGACACAAGAAAAGATGAGCGGTCTATCACCGGATTCCACCACAAGTGAACCCAAAGCCCGCTAAATCTGTTGACCTCCATGAAACCATTGCAGTAAGAAAACACATTTCCTACTGTTCACGCTTACGGCGGCAGGGACATATTCTGACAAGACACTGTTGACTGTAAATCTCTTTCAACGCCGTGACCGTGCATCAATACTCGAAGCAACAGCACACTTCTTTGTTTTACCCCTCCAGAAGACATACAGTGCTCATCGTGAGCGGTGGGATTGAGACCGCATGAGATTCGTTGCAACTTTGAGTTTTTTCATCTTTCCTATCATTCCATGTATCCTAGCATTTCAAGAACGATAAGGTGGCAAACCGGACACTTGTCAAGTCGACTTTGGGCCGGACGAGGGCTTGAGTCACAATGGCCTACGTTGTACAACGCTGTGCTGCCCCAAGCATGTTTTGTCATTGGTGCATGTCAAGATCACCTTTTCATGCGGAAGACGATAAGATTTTGACTCCTGGTAAAATGCTTGTTTCACTGCTTGCTGGTATTGCTTCTCATATTCAGGCTGCGTTATCATGACAGGGGAGTTGCCAAAGGCTCCCAAGAAGACGATATACACCTGATTGAATTGTTTGCCAAGGCCCAGCGTGATCAGCAACACCATCTTTAGTGGACACAAAGGCCCTGGTCTGGACAGGCATCTCATTTTTCACCCCAAGAGGTCTGCGTTGCAGTTCGAATCACGAGTTGCAGAGTCTCCCAAATGCTTCTATGCGCGTGGTTCAATCTCGTTGTTACACTGGCTGTTGGCAAGGTGGCATATTGCACTGTTTCTATTGTTGTCCCTCCACTCGAAGCGACCGCCCAGGAATAGTCCAAGACAGAGGCAGCACTGCGAATTCGAGGCTCAACAAGGTTTATCGATTCTCAGCTCGAAGTCATCTCCTTAAAATGGGTGCTCGGTGAAGAAGTTGCCACAAGCCCAGCATCTGGTCCACTGCCACTCCGGACAGCTGATGGCTCTTAGGGGCAACTGAGAAACTAACATCTTAGTGAAGGTCTAACAGGTCATGCCAACGTCTGAATACTACTTAGACGCGTACGTTTTAATTGATATAAAAGACCCTCAAAAGCTTCCACGCCTTCTGTCGCAAAAGTGAAACCACGATTGCGGGAGCGTAAGCGTAGCTTTTGTTACCACACCTTTAAGATCTCTTCTCCTCATTATAATCTCATCCCAAGCAAATTATCCCTCGACCACCACACACCTATACAGCTACAAGACCTTCAATTATACATTTCAAGAACATCACCCTCTTTGCTCTTTTGAACGGTCTCAGCCTTGTTCTCGCCGCCCCCGAAGTGGTCAGATTGGCTGATCTTGAGGCCCGCTCTGGTAATGAGTTCCACGGTCGTAGGTTACGCATTATCCGTCTATACAGATAGCATCCTGACGAGTAAAGCCTCCAACTCACCCTCCGGCGACCTCCGAGCGATTCCTGTCGACGAGTAGTAAGTCATTGTCACTATCAATAGCCCGCACAAGGCAGCTTAGCGCGCATATTGTGGACTCGGGGATTGGAACTTCATCGGTGGAAAATAGTGAACGTCGAGGCTCGTTCGTGGGGAAAGGGTCAACAATATGCGCTTGAGAAAATGGAGCAGCTTCTAATCTCGCACATGCGGCCGCGAACTAGTCGATCTCAGATTTCGTCAATAACACAAGTTGTCTCCCCAACTGTGTTCGATCGTCACTCGGGTTAGAGCCAGCTGCAAGCCATAGGCAGCTAAGAACACCTTCCTCGTTTTAAGATCTGCTTCTAGAAGCGATCATTAGAACGCTAGAAATGCCCATGATCAACGGCTGGCTTATCGCCACGCGGGCCCCCTTTCCGAGTTATCTCATCTATTTCAGTTGCCACTCTGTCGTTCAAGTCCAGCCGGACTATCCGCCGCCCGAAACCCGCGCGATCAGAGTGAGCAGCGTGAGCTGGGAGTCGTCACAGGTCGCAGATTCATGAGGCATGGACTTTGTGTGCCGGTGGCTGGAATTGAACTAGCGACCTCTGGGCTCTCGAAATCCTGCCATGTACATGTCACTACACCACGCTGGCCCACATCTTCTTGCCTACAAATTAAATTGCAGTATTCAGGAAGTAAGCATTGTTCGGAGATTTCCACACATGTGCCCGCGAACTCAGGTTGTACTAGTGGATCATGCAAGAATCATAAGCTCACAGTTGAGGTCATATGGCTTGCAGGGCTTACAACAAGAGTTCGAGCCTGGGCCCTGATCTAGATTTCTGACGGCCGTTTTTCGGCGACCGACCCAGAAATCCAGATGCGCTTACTGATCTCTGAACAGGCGTAAGTTTGACATGCCTTACTTGTTTGCGGGGTGATAAAAGCCTGAGGTTCAAATCGGAAATCCCCCGCACATCCATGAACCCCACTATTACAGCGAAAGCCAAGCTCGAAATCATCCTTCAAGACCGCACGTTGCGATCTATCGGCTCATCGCCTGTTCGGCGCTGTACCGGAACAGCCCGCCGCTTACAAAGTTGTCGACCGCGTCATATCTTACGTGGGGTCTCCTCCCCCTCCTGTGATGGCATTGACGATATGCGGAGTGAGGGTAGGGATGTCGTTGAATTATGTGATGTCGACTGCACTGAGGCGGACTGCGGAGAATTGGGTCAGCGAGGATCATTGGTTAATGAGGAGGTGGAGAGGGGTAATACGCCCATCTCGGCTTCTTTAGTCTTCTCAAATACCAGCTCATCCCTCAAGGTTTCGACAGGCGGGCGAGACCAGTCACCCCACCACAGCTGGCTGAAAGCTTGCTAGGAACTGTTTTTCTGTCTGAACATGCTATTTCGGCAAGTTTTGCGCGTTAGAAATGCCGCATTTTGTCGTCGCTGCTCTAGCGTAACTCTATGTCAGGAACAACACAAAAGCTCTAGCTCAACTCAATATCCGCGCTAACAGGAATCTTAACCGGATGGTTAGCTGTTCTTCAAGTCGATGCTTTCTCCGGTCGCGTGGGAGCGAGTCATGCATGAAATGAAGCTTATCCTTTTCTCAACAGAAAAGAATCTCGGTATAACAGATTTAAGCAGCATTGAACCCACCTAATGATGGTATTGATTCTTTGTGTCTGCAACGCATCTTAGCCCTCTGTCACCTTATATTCCCATTTCACGATTAGGTGAAAGCCGGTTCTACAAAATGCTCTTCGCTACCATTGTCCTCTTGGAGGCTCTTGCAGCTTCTGTAGCTGCACATCCTATTGTCATCTCCCCCGACGTTTCCCCCGACGTTGCCCCCGAACGCCCTTACGACTGGGCGCCAGTATTCAGACATGGCAAACTCCCCATCGCTATTGATATCAAAGCAGGGGAAGAAGGTAAAGTTGAAAGAGCCTCAAGACCTGTGCAACTGGTTCTGACGTCCTGCCTAGTCACCGATGAGCCCGACCTTCAACCTAGGGACGAGGCCGCGCTTGATCCCCTTGTCTTAGATAACCAAGATGCCGGGGTGTCCAATCCGCAACACGACAAGGACGTAACTGACGTCCATCTCAATGATGCCCCTTTCATCGCCCCAAGGGACAAAAAGCCCTCGAAAGTTCAGGTCAAGGCCGACGACGAGAAGTTTCATAGGAATCAACTGAAACCGAACGACACCAAGTACATCAACAACCTCGACAAACAGAATGCTGGAAATTGTGGTCCAGGCTGCCAGAGCTCCCTAGACTCTCAGCGCTCCAGGAACAGCAAGGGGCAAAAATTGAATGAGGGCCTACCAAAGCTCCCCGGCTCAAGGGCATCAAGAGGAGAAGTCAACACAAAGAACGATGATTACAACCACAATCTGAATCACTTGCGCCAGGACAGAGGTGACTTAGGTGTAAACGGCCAGCACTCTCTCGACTCGTGGCATTCAGTCGAATCCGCCAATTCGAAGGCATCGAAGGCATCGAAGGCATCGAAGGCATCGAAGGCATCGAAAGAAGCAACAACCAAAGGAGGTAATCATGGCTGAGCAGCTGAGAAATGGGTTAAACCAGCAACACGTGTGTAGATTCCAACGGGCTGGAAGTTCGAACTGTGTTTCGCACAACTATCAGGGAAAGAAACGATCAAGAGTTTGATTGGGATAGGTTTTGTAGCAAATGAAGTGTCGTCGCAATTCTTTGAATCGGTGGAAATCGTGACATCTGACCATTACTAGTAGCTAAGCAAACAAGAAGCATACAGTGAGAGTGAAATTCAGCGCATATCTGCATGAGATGAATGCATTGCTGCTTTACCGAGTAGAAGTCGCAAATCTCCAGGCAGATTTCCGCAGTCTATGATGCATCAAATGAAAGCATGCGCTTCTAAGACGTTGCTCATGGGTATTGCATGATAGGCAAGGGAGTTAGTAAAACGCTGGAGCACGTCATATATGAAAATACCATTAGCACTAGACTCATTACTCAAAGGACCTCCAGTTCATATCCCAAAACCAAATATTCAATCCAATTTGGTCACCAGGTTCACCGGCAGAGATGCATGTCGCACACCACGATGAAAGCTGCTGTTGACATGCATATTCTCCCAGTAGACCGCCGAACCAGCAACTGGTTTGAAGGTAGCTCCTTCGTACTCTGTCTCCTTGCAGTCTATGATGCCAAACCGTCGCTGGTCAACTGGCTTGTCGACGCGGGGAAAGTTAGTGCCCCCGCCAGTGCACAAATCGGTGAGATACACCATGAATGTGGCCACACGGTTTCCCTCAAGAGTCATCTTATCGCAGTCGTAATGAAAGGAGTAATAACCATTGAAGCCGTACCGCTGGACCTTGAGGTCTTCGATGAAGGTAGAGTTGTTGCGTCAACCCCTGAAAGAGGTTGCTCTCTTTGTGATACATTGTGTGATAGTGTCCGGCTTGAGGGTTGAAGATTACAAGATGCGGGTTTTGAGATCGACGAGGTGATCTGGGCCGCTGTCTTCAATCATAATGACTCGATAATACAACTCCGCATTGCAATGCAGGTCCTCGCACATTAGGCTTAGTAGTGATCGTATCAAGAGCTTTATTAATCTCAACTAAACTCTGAACACGGACTCATGATGATAGGAAACAGGTGATTAGAAGAGCAAACAGCAATTCAGGTAGAAGTGGCCAGGTAGGGAGATCTGTCATGCCAATACACATGTGCAATATACACCCAAATCCGACTGAGATAAATTAGTCTTCATATTCCACCTCGTACTCGTACTCCAACTGCGGTGCTGGCGTGATCAGTGACCTAGCCTCCTCATGGATCGATGATGCCGTCTCTAGCACGTTGGCGAGCGATATAGGAAGAGCGTCCGCCGGCGTAGCATACGCCACAACCTCAATAGGCACAGTAGAGCTGGGGTTGATGAAAGGCAGGGACTTGACCCCGAGATCGCCAAGCTCCGCCTCGCAGTCGCCGTGCTCGCAGCGCAAAAAGCCCAGGTGGTCAAGCAGTTCCCCATCGGTTGCCTTGCGCGTGGAGTTACCTTCGTCCACCCACACATCGTCGGGATTGAAGTGTTCCGGGTTAAAGTCTTCCTCGTCGTCTCTCTTGTTGTAGCCCGGGCGGTTGGTCTTGCCAGCGATGATATTCGCCCCAGGCGCATTTCGATACAAGCGGGTGTTTCGCTTGCTGGCCGGGTGGGCGTTGTACCAGGGGTCGTTGGTCATCAGCGCGAATCCCGGGTCATCGATGAGGGTCTTGGGATAGCACGGGTTGTCAGGGATACCGTCGTCTGCGAGATTCGGCATATTGATGAATTTCATCTTCATCACCTTCGTCGTCGCCGTCCGGGTCACCACATACTTGGAGACAAGGCGTTTGCAATTGCGGACGACCCTGAGGAGGCGTTTGTTCTGCTCGGGCGACATTCTGTACTTGGTGGGACAGACGCCCCTGAAGAGCTGACCGGCACCTCCGTTTTGTGCTCCGGGCACGAGACGGATCCATTGTCTCATGTCGCGTCCTTGCCAGATAGCGGCCGGAGGGTACTCGTCGCGTTGGCAGTTGATGTTTGCGGACTGCATCCACCCATTGATCCACTTAGTATGATGGTCCTTGCTGTACTTTTCAACGACGGGCCTGATGCCGCCGCCGCCGGCCGCTGTTGTGCAGGTCAGGGCGGCCATGCCGTTCTGGTTCTGGATGACGGACTGATAGTGCAGACAAGGCTGGGGATATAACGCGCCGTTGCACGTTTTCGTGACTGTCTGACGCATCTGGATGGTTCGTGTCGACGTCTCCGATTTGGGACGGAGAGCTGCGCGCTTGGCCAGACGCTTGGTGTCTTTCAGGTCGCAGTGGCCGTCCTTCTCATCCGCCTTGTCTGACTTGCCTCGGTCGCCGCGGTCGTTTTTGGTGGTGAGTGGCTTATCCAGCTTGACGTCGTAGTCCTTGCCTCGGAACTTGAAGACAGACTTGCCGCCCTTGACGATGCCCTTGGCACAAAGGTTGGCAAGTGCAGGAACGGCAGCCTGAATTGCAAGACGAATGATCCAGCCTGACGAAGAGCGGAGTTGTTAGCAGGCAGTTCCGTGGAGGAACATATTCGGCGCAACGGAAGTGGAATGTTGAACTTACCGACGATAGGAATGAAGGTCAAGGGGGTGAGGGCCGCCGTGATCGCAATTCTGCAGAATGCCTTGGCGGCGACCTCCAGAGCTAAGGCTTCAGCTGCGGCGATTGCAGCGTCAGCTGCTTCGTCCTTGATTTTCTCTTCCATCTGCTCCTTGCTGATGGGTGGCATGAAGCCTGCACAGCAGTAGCTCTGGGTGCCTCCGCTGCAGGTCTGGTCCTCCTTGTCGCTGTGATGGTTGGTGTTCTGTGTAATTTCCGTCTCTAGATCAGCGCAGCCTCCAGTGCACGCAAGGCCAAGTCCTCGGTAGCCTCTCCAGCGGCACTTGCCCATGGTGGTACCCTTGTTGCAACAGAGTCGGCGAAACTTGTTCTTGGGGCACCGATCCATGGTGGAAAGCCCTGGCTGCCCGTTCATCTGCGATGCTTCATGGTCACCCTTTCGGCAAGACTCGCCGCACTTGGTGGTGTAGCAGACACCCTTGACTTCTTCGTCGGCGATCATGTCTTCCGACAGGGAGATTTCTTCGTCCGACCAGTCTTCTGGATACTGCAGACTCTTGCTCGATTGATCGACTTGGTCCAGAGCCCAAATCATGGAGCCACCTACAATACTATTCAATCAGCTCTGTTCATCTCACCAATAGCGCAGGCCACCTTCCACCTGTTTTACTTACCTAGGCAACGAGAGTTTGCAAATGACTTCTTCATCATTAGAGTCTGGGAATCGTCATATGACACCCACTGATCACTGTCCCAATGAATCCCTGTCTTCCTGTCAGAATGGTTATCAAACCTTGTCGCATACGACGGGGATATAATCACATTTGACTCCTGCCTTCTCATCAAACTGAGGCTTCAGATTCTTTTCCTTGATAATATCAAAGATTTCTTGCAAGGTGAGAATGCCAGACGCCTTGGAACACGGGCCTTCCTTGGCTCCGCCTGAGAACTGGCAAACGCCATTGGGCTTGTTGCAATTGGGATCCTTCAAGGTGAACGAGCGGCCGTAATCTATATCGAGGTCAGTTTATGTGAGTCTTCAATATGGAACCAGAAATACATACACCCTTGACCGAGAACAACTTTCTCGGGTTTGAGGCCCGCGCGCCAGAGAAGATCTAAGCCCAAATCGATCTCCGTGAGATTAGTGTGCGGAGCGACGATAGGACCAACGAATTTCGAGGCGGCATCCCACACGCCGTGAATATCATAAGACATTATGTTGAACCAATCAACAAACGGCTGCATGCCGGCAAGGTCAAAGTTCTGCAGGTACCAATAGGATGCTGGCAGAGTGATGGAGTAGCCAAAGCGAGTGCCAAACGCCGCCTTGATCTCTTTGCACAACGACACGAAGTTGGCGGTGTCATCTGCGGTGCCACCACGGTCATCTGTTGCATAGAAATCAGCTTCATGAGGTTTCTCGGGCCTTCACTACTGGAAAAGCTCACCAGCGGTTGGGTATTCCCAATCCAGATCCATGCCGTCGAAGCCATAGCTCTGGGTAATAAAGAAGATTAGCGCTAACTTGTTATTCGGGCAGACTACACTCTCACCTCCATGAACTTGATGAGGCCATCGATGAACATCTTCCTGTTCCCAGCGCTCGATGCCATTGTACTAAAGGCTTTTTGATAAGGGCCAGCTATGAGACAGAATCAAGTCAGCTTGGTTACTTTGGAATGAAACCTACTTGGGAATAGAACCGAAAGGCAGAAGTCTTGGATGAGGAGGGCGAATAGGAAGAAGCAATTGCACATACGATCATTAAATGACCATCCGCCAACGCTGACCCAGGTCTGTAAGCCAGCCTTCTTTTCCTTGAGCTTAGTAAACCGATTCAAGAGGGTGCCGGCGTTCTTGTCCATGGGAACGATTTGAAACGAAGACGGGTCGAAGAAGACGAAGGCGAAGTTGATATGCGTGAGACCGTCCAAGTTGAGGTCCTCGGGGGAGACAGCGCTGCAGGCTCTGGTGTTGGCCCAGGACTCGTAGTAACCTATGGAGCGCTTGTTGATGCTGCCACCGTCCTTGCTGCAGGAGGGCCGCTTCACATCACCGCAGCCGCCGAAGCCCTTTTGGCAGTCGGCATCGCAGAACTCCGAGGTTGAGCCACAGAAGCTATCGCAAGCGATGTTAATCTACCTTCAGACTCAATCCGGGGGAGATGACGACAGAATGGCTTACCCGAACTCGGAGCAACATACGCCAAGGGGACAAATCTGTTTCCCAGGCTTGCCATACTGGCCACACTCGGCTTTGGCATCGCAGTTGGAAGTGCAGTTGGCAGCACCGCATTCCGCTGGAGAGTAGCCACATAGACCGCTGCCGTTCTACGTGGGAAGACAGAAGGGTTAGTTAACATACCAGGGATAGGCATAAAGAAGACCAACAACTTACACCACTACAGCAGGCACCGTTCACACATGGCGTGTTAGCGTTGCAAGTTCCCACGGGAAGCTCTAGGTCCTCAGCAGCGACAGTGTTCTGCAAAAGACCGTAAGCTGAGTTGAGGGCGAAATAAGATTCTGCGACGACGTGACGTGAAAGAGTGGACAGGACCAAAGTGACCCATGAAACCTGGAGAAACCGCATGGCTGTAGAGGTCAACCAGCAGAAGAGGTTATGGAGAAAATGGGAAATGAATGAATCTCGGCAAGGACTGTGTGGATGGGCGCACATCAAGAGTTTCGTCGCTCGTGCGGATGTTCACGGTCATTTAAGATTTTTCTATCTTTTTTCTCCCGTTATTCATCCTCTACTTGAAGATGAAGAGCCCATCTCCCTCGGTCGGTCACGATGTTTCGTTTCGTCGTCTGCCGGCGGCGCCTGAATGCAGGGGTTCATGCGCCTTAATCGGCAGGTGAATCGGTTCCCGCAGCTCTAGGGGCGGGAATGCCCTTGCGATGTCTGACCACCCTTGCAGAGGCTTCGGACGAATCAAATCTGACCTGCAGCGCCTAGTGCTTATCGTTAAAATTGTCGAATCAGCTCAATGCAACCCGGTCCAGCCTTGCGCTCGCTTTCTTACCGAAGAGTTGCAGATGCTTCTAAATGCAGGGTGCGAGCAGGATTCGAATCCATGGGCTTGGTATTGGTTTTGGTCGGCCCAGATGTCCTTGGCAATGAGCTTGATATGCAAGCTCGTGGTTCATGACCATGATACAACATGGCTATCATCGAGAAAACAAGTCACGGACAGAAACCCCTTACCATTGCGTCCGTCTAACGAGACACGCATGAGTCACATGTGATATTTGAGGGCACGAGGATGATATCGGTGCCTATTTGGAGCCAGATCTAGGCTCTGGGCGAGAAATGTCTCAATCTGCTCAGCCGAGGCAAGGGTTGACGGAGACCCAGGGACATGCCCAACGCATTTCCACGCTTCCAGCGCGAGCGGGAATATCAAAACTCTTGTCGACGGCGACAAGAAGGGTCTTTTTAAAACTTGGATAGTCTACCCATTTTAATCTGGCAGTCGTTGCCCTGCCCACCTTTCATCCGTCACAAGCTGTCACTCTTTCGTCTGTGATGATGTGGTTACTTCAGCAAGGCCTTACTAGGCTGGCATTTTTGCCATTCGCCTTGGGCGAGCTGGGTTTCCAACTATATCCGCTCGTTCCTACCCAGCCGATGGCTGAGATGCTCGGTATCAGCGAAAACTGCGTCAAGGCTCTGTGAGTTCCCCTCCGCCCACCCCCTCATAAATATGCCTACGTCGGTCCAGACGACACTAATACCGCCAGCAATACCACCTTGCCATGCGACAAGGATCTGTTCGGGTGGACCGTCAAAGTCGACGATGTCTACTGGACTGAACAGGATGCCAGCACCCTGTGTGTCCCAGGTTGCGAGACCAACGTCCGAACATGGACAGAGACCGTGGCCTCCGCTTGCGCGGAAGATTGGCTCGTTGCCGGCGACCGTGCCGTGCCGGCTGAGACGCTCAGTCTCCGCTTTGCAGAGGGCCTGGAGATGGCCTGCCTGCGAGATACGAACAACAAATGGTGCCTGCCGGCGTCCTACAACTGGACCGGCTCGGACGTCGTCCAAGTCGACTGCGCAGCAAATCCGGCGGACCCGTGGTGCATTAACCCGGCCAACGTGTCCGCTGAGAATAGCCGCATCTCAACGTTATACGACGATGATTTGCTCTGTTCCGAGTGTTTCCTTAACATGCTCTATCGCCGCGTCACGTCAGAGTTCCTCCCAGACACCGACCACTCTGACTATCTCGTTGGCGAATTTCAGGACATCCAATCGGTCTGCCAGACGAGCGTCGGCCCCTTGGCCACGCGCGCCGTCCCGCTGTACCCCTACGCCTCAGAGCTCAACGAGACGACCCCGGAGCCCACGGACATTCCGTCCACGAGCGCTCCCATCGTCGGTGATGACGGGTCCCCGTGGGACCCTGAAGAAGACACCGAGGACCCCGGCATTGATGAAGAAATCCCCGACGGAGAAGAGGATCCAGACGAAGCCGAACCGGAGCCGGAGCCAGCCGAACCGGTGGTGCCGACAAACTGCACCGGGCGGGCCGTCGATGCTCGGTACGCCAGCCTGGACGGTATCGAGGCCTGCAATGAACTCGCCGAGGAGTACGGCGTCGCAACGGGCCAGCTCATGTTCGCAACGAATGCGGAAGATTGCTACTCATATGACTTTGTCTGCGTACCGGAAGCCTGCGAGCTACTACGCGTCAACGCCGGAGATACTTGGTCTGTACCATCATCTTGCATCTTAACACCAGATCTGTTTGACGAGTTGCTAACGTTTCCATCGCTGAAATAGTGACACCATCTCGAAAGCCATATCAAATGACACGAAGCCGATCAGCGTTGCACAGCTTATGACCTGGAATCCTAACCTGATGGGTGCCTGTGATCATCTGACTGAAAGCCAGTACCTATGCATCTCGTGAGTATTCCGTATTTCTAGAACCCATGAGCTTGCAACCGTTTTCCGCTCGACCGCTGAAACTCTTGACCTTCCAGACGACCTGGCGGCACTTGGGTGAAGCCGCCTGACGACCAGATCCCCGACGACTCCAACGGGCCTGTCCGCGGTGGTCCGGGGAGCACCGAGCTTCTCCCCATTATCACAGACCCCTCCACCGTCCCGGCCGATCGCAAACAAGAGGGCATCCCGGCGAACTGCAACCGCTTCGTCAAGGCGGAGAACACCGCCGCTTCATGTTGGAAGATCGCCAACGACGCGCAGATCACGCAGACTAGGTTATGGGAGCTCAACCCGGCCTTGGGCACCGACGGCGAGCACTGCGGAACCCAGATTTGGCTCGGGTATTACTACTGTGTCGGCGTCCCCGGCGACGGCACTACCGGCCCAACCACCACGCAGAGTCTCCCGGCAACGACCGCGTCTGCGACATCCTCGTCCGTCCCAAACCCGACGCCACAACACGAGGGAACAGACCCCAACTGCAACAAGTGGACGCAGGCCGCCGACGGTGCTGGGTGCTGGCAGCTCGCCACCGACGCGGGCATCGACCTGGCGCTGTTCTACAGCTGGAACCCTGTGCTGGGCGCCGCCGGTGAGAATTGCGGTACCATGATCTGGCCTACGTACTACTACTGCGTCGGCGTGGCTACCGGCCCAGGAACGCCAACGACGACGGTGGCGCCGCCGGCGACCACCACCGCTCCGGCCAAGCCGTCGAACACGCAAGCAGGCATCCCGGACAATTGCAGCAAATTTGCCCAGGCTGGAGACGGCGCTTCTTGCTGGCAGCTAGCAACTGACAACGGCATCGAGATGTCGGTTCTGTTCGCGTTGAACCCTGTCCTTGGCCCAGCCGGAGAGAACTGCGGGTCGCAGATCTGGCCGACGTATTACTATTGTATTGCTGTTAGTTGATAAACTGGACACTGCACGGATTCAAGTGTGAGAATTCGCTGTAATGTGAATATCTATCTGCTTCTTTGCAATTGACCTGAATTCTACCACGCGATTCCCTCCATTGATGCGAAAATACGCTAGTGCGCGTTCTGTTTCAGCCGAAAACCTGATTTACGCGTCTGACCAGTCGTACTCGTCGTCCAAGATGGCTGCGCGAGCAGGTACGGCAGCCCTGAGAAAGTCATCTTTTCTGAAGGCGTCTGGCCAGCCGTATTCACGGTACAACTTCTTCATCGCCTGAAATTTATCAGTACCTACCCGATGCCTTTGGATGTCACACGCAGCAGAGTAGAGCTGTGTATTTCGCTATCGGGGCTCACCTTGGCATCCGGGTCATTCACCGCTCGAATAGCAGCCCCAAAGTTTCCCGCAGCAGGTGCTGGGACCAGCTTCAGACTTGAGATATCCTTGTGCATCTTCTCGAAGAAGGTCTGGAATGAAACCGCCTTTGCGCTGAGCCATGGCGCGTCTTCTTCGGCCTCGGCAGGGGCGTCATCATACAGGTAGTAATCGTCGCCCTGAGGATAGACACATCCTGCACTTCTCTTAGTATACTATTCAGCAGAAAAGGTATATGGGAAAGATGAATGTTAAGAAGCCAAACCTCTTTCCGTATCCATGAGCCAAATCACTCCGATTGCAGCTTCGTCATATGTCAAGGATACCATATGCGGCGGCAATGGTTTGTCAAAAGGCGCCAACCCAAGCATGGCAAAAGGCCGTTCATGCCAATTTGGGTCTGGGTCTTTTTCCGGCTGCCACTTGTTTCTGAGGTAGGACAGTACCTTCGTTTCATAGTAGACCACCGCGTCGTCGCCCACTTCGTCAGTACTGGGGGCTCCCGCTCGCGGATACGGAAGATGTCGTAAAAGGTCAATGACCTTGTCAGAGCGGCTCAGGGTCCGCAGCGCGTCGACGTTAAGCTCCTCATCGGTCCATCCCGTTTCGGGTGGCGCCTGAAGGGCTTCCGGGTGGAGATGGCCCATGTCCACGAGCAGGCGGTAGTGGCCCTTCACGAGAGAGACGACAGCATCTCGGTCGTAGCCGAAAGTTTGAGAAGGCTCTCGGGCAGGCGTCTTCTTCTTGCGACGAAACATTGTTGCGCCGATTGAAAAGAGGACGATTGGTAAATTTGCTGTTCTTGAAGTCTGAAAACAGGGAGGAGGCAGTTCTTAAGATAAGCTTACTCCAAGGCGGCAAGAAGGAAGCGGGGTTCATGCAGGATGGCCGCTAATAGTCCAAGCAACCCCTCCCCCCTGCATGCTTTGTCGACAAGGGGTGATCAGATAAACGAGGTTCACAATGGGACGATAGAGAACAGGAAACGAGAAGAAGAAAGACGAAAAAGAACAGACCCCACTTCCCAAGGCGGTTTCTTTTCGGCATCTCAGTGCATCTAAAGCGAGAAAAATAATTGTAGACGAACGGTCACACACTTCTATTTGCCCGTATGTTCTTGCTCTCTCCACTAGAGCAACACCATGCCAAACTCCCTTATGTACTTCTTTCCACTAGCGCCTGTGACAGCCATATAAGTATCGATAACAGTGACCTGTTCCACAAGTCGATTTCCTACCTGGCTCACCCTGCTCTCTGTAGCATGAGGCTGTATTGGGCGCCAAAACATAGGCTCTCAGCAATCCTCAAATTCGAAGCCATCTGGCATCATTGTAGGACAAGCTGCAAAAGGCGGCCGAGAACGTCAATGCGCAAACTAAAAGCATTATCGTGAACAAAGAGAATTAGTTCCTTGATCTGACGACCGGCTGGCGCCGGTGACGAGTGATGTTTGAAAGAAAGCAGAAAAGAGTTTGTTATGCATGTATGTGGAATTTCCAGAACAGCCTACGGCACGGCCGCTATAGGACGATATTTATTCAAACGACGTTTGTATCTTTGTACTCTTAATAATAAACTCCCAACGGTTGTCTGATATTCTTTGTTACATATGATTTACTTCAATGTGTTCGAGTCTCCTTCTTTCGGACGCCTATCGTCTTAGCCATTTAATCCAGAAGCCGAGCTTTTTACGTGGTTGAACCCACAGACAAAAGATTTCAAGCGTTTCTGGCAAGTTGGAAGACGGATTCCGCTTTTTGTAAGCATTAGCTCGTCTGATCATCATGTTCCCGGTAGCGCAAAAGGTTTGTCCAGGTCCAGTGGATGAAGAAGTTGAGCTCATCGATGAAGAGGTAGAACTTGTGGCGGATGGAGGACTTGATATGGGCGGCGGACTCGTTGTGTTTGAAAAGCTTGAGAAGGGTACGGAACTCGAAATGGGCGAAGAAACCGTTGTGTTCGAGAAACTAGTAAAAGGCAAGGAAGTAGATGTGACTGAAGGACTTGCCACGGCTGACGAACTCGTCGTCGGGGAGGAAGTTGAAACAGGCAAAAAATCTATTGTGGGCGAGGAACTTGATTCTGGCGAGGATGTCGAGGCAGGCGAAGAACCCATACTGGACGGAGAGCTTTCCGTGGGCGATGCACTCAATGTGGAGGTCCCGGAAGGATTTGAGATTGGCGGAGGAGTCACTGTGACGGAGGATCTTGATAGTGTGAAGGAGCTAGACACGGTCGATGGGCTCGATACAGGTGATGAAGGCGAGATTAGTGTTGTTTGACTTGCTGACGAGAAATCGCTCATCATGGACGAAGAGCCGAGGATAGTACTGGATGGACTCATCGCAAGGAGTGAAGAGCTGTTGTTGAGGCTTGAAGTAGATGAAATTCTTGAAGGGGAGTTGGAAACAACTGCCGAAGACGGCGTTGATATTGCGGTTGAGGTGGGGTTTACGACACTCTCCGAGGTGGATACTATTGACGCTCGAGTAAGAGAGCTCGTTGTCGACGACGACGACGAAAATAGAGATGGCGAAGGGGATGTTGACAAGGAAGGCGGCGCCGACAAAGATGACAGCGAAGCAGTGCGAACGGGCGACGACGATGAAAGGCTTGAGGGCGGGCTCAGCGTCGCCATCGAACCTAATGTAGTGCTTGAGACTGACGGCGGTGTGCTAGGTGATACGAAGCTGCCTGGAGGCACACTGGATGGGTCTATGGTAATCAAACCGACTGTTGGGCTGCTCGAGGATCCTACGAGGCTTGAGCTCGTGGCAGACAATCTCGAACTGCCCATATCCTGACTAGATGAGCTGGGGACAACAATCTGGCCGTTTTGACATTGTTCGACTAAGATATTTCTGCAATTAGCACTTGGGTGATCACCGAGAAATTCGGGGCTTTAATCAATCTCACCTGTGTATGCTACGAGAGAGACTGGGTCGCAGTTAGGTGGCCTCGAAGCAAAGGTTATATAAACCTGCGCAGTTCGATCCTGGCAGAAGCTTGCCTGATCAACGGGCAGGATCGTGTTTGAGAACTGAAGAACCCCTTCGGAAACACTGAATGTGGTTGTCACGGAGTCCACTGGCGGTGTTCCTCCCGCGTTGAGAAGTTTGTAGCTCTCGCCAGCATAGAACACAGGTACACCATCGATTGAGAGCTGTCCAAAGGCCAAGTCGTAGGGTTTTGCGTTGTTGCAATCTTGGCGATTTTCATTGGTATTCTCAACCACAAAGCCCCCTAGAACTCTCCTTCTCAGGCGCCGTTTCACAAGTGTTGGGCCTGGAACAACGAGAAAGATCAAGGGTTGAACGGTCGCGGCCGACTCTGACGGTAAGGGAACAGAGTTGGGGCTGGTGGTACTGAATTAGGGTGAGTTCAACGAAGCTGGGACGTTGGATCTAGACGTGAATGACGATGGGAGAAGTCCTGATGGGGAGCCGAGAGCAGAGGGTTGTTGAGATAGAGCTGGTCCTGTTGACGTTGCCCTGGATGTATCGGTAAGCAGTGTGGACGGTGGGGATGTCAAGGCGGCGAAGGATGATGACGATGAGAGAAGGAAAGAAGGCGGTCCCAGAGGTGGAGATGGTCCTGTCGAGAATAGCCTTGTCGATATGCCCGTCAGTATCGTGGATGGCGATGCTGAGAGTGAAGGACCCAACGACGCAGACAGGGTCTCCAGCGCTGCTAACCAATCAATCAAGCCAAATCTGAGGGTTAAATTTAACTAATTAACTTAACAATCATAATAGTCTTATTTAAATTAACTATTTTAATTAGTTTTAAATATAATTACTTAAGTAAAAAGTTAGTAATATTTCTTATAATATTCTTAGAAAGTTAAAATATATATTATATAATAATCTAAAGCTATTTAACCCTTCTTAGCTTCTCTATTTAAAGTAGTAGCTCTTTATAGTAATAATACTACTTTGAGCCTAGTTCTAGAAGTACTAAGTCTACTTAAGTATTAAGGGTATTATTAATAGTTTCTATAATATTAATAGAAGTTTAGTAAAGCTAAATACTTTTTTATAGTTAGTTACTATTACTAGAATAGTAAAGATATTAAGAGTAAATTTATTAAATATTAAAAAGGTTTATTAATATAAAATCTATTATTAAATAGGGTTATTAATAGGCTAAGTAATAGAGAGATAGAAGTATTATTTTAGCTTATTAAAATTATTAATAGTAGCGTTATAAGCCCTACTAGCTAACTATTAATAATATTTAAAGTTTTTAGTTTTTAGAGTAATAGTAATTAATATTAATATAGCTTATAGAAGCTATAGATAAAGCTATAGATTAGCTTAATTAAATATATTAGTATATTATTATTATTAATATTTATAAAGTTCTTTTTAGGTATTATATACTTATATATAAGTTTCTAAGGTATTCTAATATTTTTAAAGCTATTATAAACCCTACTTAAGATATAGAATTACTATAGTAGTATAGAGGGGAAACTCTATAAACTTAGTATAATATTTATTAAATACTTATTAGCTATTAATAATTAATAAATATAGATATCTATAAAACTTAAAGTTAATACCTTAAGGGCGTTATAACTATAAATACTTAAGCTATAAGTAAGTAGAAATACTATTAATTAATAAGAACTATAAAACTATTATTAAACTTTACTAAAAGTATTAAAATACTTTTATAAATTAAAATAGTTACTATAACTAACTCTTAGTAAGTTAAATAGCTATATAGTTAATCTTAATATTAATAAAGATATTAAAAAGCTTATACTAATCTTTAAGATAATCTAAGAGATACTCTATATCTACTAAAACCTCCTAAAATTAGCTATATTTATCACTTTTACTCTAGTCTTTATATCTCTTAGTTTACTTATAGAGTAGTTTAAATACTTTATATAACTATATAAAGACCTATTAGTTTTTATTAATAAAGATATCTTCACTTAAGATATAATCTATATTATTAAGAAAACCTAAAGTATAAAAAATATAACTATTAATCTAGCTATATTTAAGTAGAGCTTATTTAATTATATTATATATTAAGTTCTATTAAGTAGTATTACTTAATATTAGATTTAACTCTTAAAATAACTCTTCTTATAGAGTAAAGTTAGTATTATTATTAGTAACCTTATTACTAATAGCTAAAAAGTTTTTAGATTATTATAATAATAATCTAATATATTTAATAATATTCTAAAGCTTATTAATAGAGCTCTTCTACCTCTAGTAAGCTAAGTTATCTTAAACTCTATTAGTATTAAGTAGATAGTTAGACTTCTCTTTAAATACTTTATTATTAATATTATAAATAATAGTATAACTAATAAAGTTAAAGATATAGCTATAGTATTAAATTTAGTATTACTAAACGTTAATTCCGATATATAAAGATAATAGAGAAAGAAAGAGAGCTTTAAAGTAAGTATTATTATTTATAGCGTTATTAGATATAGTAATACTAACTTAATTAATAAAGCTTTAGTCTATAAAAGTAATATAAATAGTTATAGTAATATTCTTACTAGAGTAAGCGCTAAGCTAGTAGTAGAAAGCTAATAAATACTAGATCTATTTCTCTAATTAGTTAATAAAGTAGTTAAATATAATAATAATAGTATATTAATTAGAGGAGATCTATAGATTAAATAATATATAAACCTTTATAAATACTTTCTATATCTCACTTCTAATCTATTTCTTTTTAAAGATATAGAAGTAATATAGTTAAACCTTCTAAAAGTCCTTTAACTAATATACTTAGTTATAGATATTATAATTAAAAAGACTAAGTAAATACTATATATATTAGTTACTAAATATTAAAAAAGAGTTACTAATATTAATAAAAAAGCTAATAGCTAGCTTTTTAATCTAAAAGACTCTACTATAAAGTATAATAATAAGAATAAAGCGTTAGTGCTTAAAGAAGTACTTATTATCTCTAAAATTATTACTAGATAGATACTTAATATAGAGGTATTTTTTATAGATATAGTAAGTAGATTTAAGGTACTTTTTAGCGCTAGAAATAGTAGTAGCTTTTTATAGCTCTCTAAAAGTATTAGCTTTATTATAGTATTAATAAACTTAATAAGTATTATTTAAATATATTATTAATATATAAAAAAGTATAGTAGAAGGTAAGTAAGTAATAAATATACCTCTAATACTACTTAAAAAGATCTCATAAATAAAAATACCTTTATTTCTAATCTAAAAAGTATAGCTTTAACTACCTTTCTTTTAAAATAGCTTCTATATTAATATAGCGCTACTCCTTCTAAATAGTATAAAGTAAAGCTTTAAAAGTAGTATACTTATTAAGGTTAGTAGTTAATATATTACTAGTAGTTAAAAAAGCTTAAATCTAAGTAGTAATCTCTTAAGAAGTTACTTTATAGTTAATAAAGTAATTAATATATTAGTTATATACTAGTAGAAGTATTATAATAGTAAAAGAGGGGTTAAAAAAGGCGTTTAGAAGTATATAGAAATAAGGTTTTAAAGCGTAGTAGTAGTAATAGTAGTAATAGTAATACTAGTAGTAATATTAAAAAGAGTTATTTTTAAAAGCTAGTAAAGAGGTTAAAAATAAGCTTTTTTTAACTTTTAGTAAGAAGACTAAACATATAGTAATTAAATAGTATAATAAAAAGTATATTTTTAGTACTTTTAGTACTTCTTAGTAGTAAAGCTAATATTACTAGAAAATACTTAACCTTATTCTACTACTTATTAATATAAAAGTATTACTAAATTAGTATTATTAACTATTTACTCTTTTTTTTTAGAGATATATTATAGTAAAACTTAATAAGTTAGTAGTAAGTTTACTATATAGAGAATTATAGAGATATTAGTTTAAAACTAGCTTAAGTTATTAACTATAGTATAAAAGCTTAAAAAGTTATAACTTTAAACTACTAGAAAAAAATATCTAGTTAACTTTTTTATTTTTTTATTAAATCGTTTAAAATTTCTAATTAGTTTAGAAGCTAGATTTTTATTCTTCTAAGTAATATTAGTTTAATTAAGATAGTTAAACTAAGAGTATTATAAGTTTAGCTAATTAACTCTAAAAAAAGCCTTATTTTTATTAGCTAATTGATTGATTTGATTGATTTAGCTTGATTAGGTAGCAGCGCTGAGGGTCTCAGAGACGCCATCTGAGGGATTGGTGGACGCTTCAATTGCCGTTCCAACCGATGATGTTGTGGTGCTGTTAGAGCAGACCGAACTCAAAACTGGCTCTAGATAAGTCGAGAAATATGTGAAGCACACTGTCGATGGATCATCCTGATCCACCTGGGGTGTCATAGCACTTGCAATGATCTTTGGTATTACCAGGGAACTGACGAGCAATGAAGGCTTCATTGCAAACAGATTGGAACCTCACAGCTCCAAAATCAGTCAATTCATTGGGGCTGGATGGCGACGGTCGAGCAAGATTCAAATACAGCTGACCTGGGGATATGTGGGGAAAGTAAGGGAGTTTCGTGCGTGAGATCTTCATAACAAGGGGGCTGATTGCAGTGCTGTGATGTCAAGTCTTGAATTGACTGGTTGATCAATACTTCGTATACTTTCATCGGTCGCCAACAAGGTTTGAATCTGCTAGAGGCGCAGGGAGCCCAAGACAGTCTCACGAAACGCCACGACATGAAACGGACCCGAACGCCCCGCTAACCTCGGACGTGACTGTGGAATGGAAATAGGTACGGCGGAGAGTTCCCATCGGGCCGCGTGTGCTCATTCAATGGATGCAGTACTAACGTTTGATCTCAGACTGGGCTAGCTGATGACAAGTGGTTGTTGTTGCTCAGCCCGAGGCTGATGAAACATGTGCAAAAATGGATCGTTACAAATGTCGTGATCCATGCATGAACCCGCCCTCATGCTTTCAGACGTATCCCATCGAAGTCCATGAATCTCTTGCAGCTTCATCCAACAACAAGCGGGGACTACATTTCAAGACTAGTGAACTTGCACATGACTTTCCTTGCATAAACCTGTCCCGTGGATCCTCAAAGACAACCCTTCAGCATTATGAGGCGTTAAGACACGCATCAGTTTTGTCCTCTATGAGCATCGTTGGACTGCTTACCTGGAATTCCCGCGAGGTCCCGCCACGGAGACGGCGCATGCTACAAGAGGCGATAAGCGCTCTCCCTAGAATGGCAGCACTGACATCAACACTAACACAGGCACTAGATGATACACCCAAAAGTGCCCTGAAAGAGATATCGCATGCATCGGATTTACTGTGTAAAACTCAGTTATCTCGACTGTGAGTACCCAGAAAACATTATCAGCTGAATCCAATTAATCAAAAATTTGAACTCAGTCGTACCTTGGGAGGGCAACTTCTGGTCAGAAGCATCACGTGATATGTATCTCACTCTGATGAAATTTGTTCCATGACACATTCATAGATTCACGTACTATCATATCTACACAGCGGATGGATCCAATGGAGGGATTTCAGCCAGTGCTTTGTTCATTCAGAACATCGAATTATACATGCCGAAGAGCCGGGACGGAATGGTTTGATACACACCGCTTTCCCCTGCAGTGAATTCTGGCTAACACACATTTCAGAAGGAAGTGTCATCAAACAAAACGCCCCCGCAAAATGCATTTGTATGCGGCTCTGCGACTGGGAAGATGGTATAATAGATGTCTATGTGACAGCTCAGATGGCGGACAAGGGTTCTCCGTCTTTTTAAACGCCACGCAAGGCGAACAAGTGAGGCGGCTAGGCACCCTTTGGCGGCCTCGACCGGTGCTCGGTGACAGTTCGCGTCCCACCAGACTTAGCACAGCCGAAATACCATAAAGAACTGACTTCGCCATCGCACTCAGCTTCAGTCCTGACTACCTCAGTGTCAATCAACCTTAATAAGCGTTTCCACAGCACATACGACTCCTCCATTCACTGTCTGCAGTGGGGTTTCATACCCCTTCTAAGGCATACCGTTGATAGGCCGGCGCCATGTCTTCCTCACAGCATCCTGCTGAGCTTCCACGCCGGCATACCCATAACTCACACCAATCTTCGTTGTTATCACGGCTTAGCCGAAAGAAACATAGAGCGGACACCATGTACAGCGGGAAGACTACACAGTCTCCCGATACCACTGTTTTTAGCTTGGTGTATGATCACTGTTCATCCTACGAGATTACCTGGGATACTTTGAAGGCATTTTTGCAAAGAAAATGGCCGGACCGGCAATTTCCAGACGATGGTGAAAAGGTAAATTTCATTGACCTGGCGAGGGGCTTTAGATTACTATTGCGGACTGTATTTTGCATTGCTAGAAGGGTGACTGGTGGGTTTTCGAAGTCCCAGAAAGGCTCACGAAGGTATGTCCATGATACTTCAATCGCTTATCTATTCCATATCTATGAAAGAGTGACGCTGAGAAATTACAGGAAGATCGAAACGAACTTGCCGCCTTGCGAGATGTTAATCAAAAATCAGCTCAACGGAAACCCTCATTTTCGGACTCGGAAGGTTGAAAAACTGATTTAACAAGGGTCGGAGTCATCATACGGGTGGGCCTTGAGTTGTTAAATCCATTGATTGGCTTACCGCTCTCCAAGTGATGGTGCCCTGGAACAAATGTTGGTGGCTTGCGATCGAAAAGAAAAGAACCTTGCATTATTTATGCGGTAGACAAGACCGACACCATGTGCGCCCACTGTATCTACACTTTCAACGCCAATGACGAGGTTTGGTTTTTCCTGTTCTTCTTTTTTGGGTAGACATAGAGGAATAGATGCCCAAAACGTAGCTAATCATACGACAACGAGGTTGTGATGATGTGTCGAAACAAGGCAGCCTCTGGTTGCCTAAATCGGGCCGTGGGGAGATCAGGCTCTAGGACAGGAACCATGCAGGCTGTATGTATCCATGGATGCCAAAGCTGCATGTGGCAATGGGATGATTGGGGCTGCCCCACACCAGGTCTGCCTACCGTAGCCACGTCTAACGCCTGACTGGGGGGATGCAGATGATGCTTGTTTATGGACTCCAGAGTGAACCTCGCGATCTCAGTTTCAGCGGCTTTCGAGAGCAATGTTGTTTGAAGCAGTCCTATGGGAGATCTTGCATCAGCAGCCTTGGTGGCTCTAGGAGTGTTGTGATACCCTTAAGCATCTGAGGCAGCCTCGCGCTTAGAGGAAAGTACGAGGTAATCTACTTCCGACCTACTTATCTAAGCTAATATTATTCTAATATATTAAGATCTATTCTTTGAAAAACTTTTTATATTAAATACTAATTTAGAAAGAATTAAACTATTTATTTATATAAATATTATATATATATTATAGTTAGTTTATAATAGTTATAAATTTAGTTTATACTATATTTCTAAACTACTATTTTCTAAATAAAATATAATTTTATTTAATTTAATTTATATTTATTATATTTTATTTTAATTTTTAAATTTAGTTTCTATACTTATTTTTAATTTATAATATATTAGTAATATAATAATAATTACTAATTCTAGTATTTCTTATAAACGTATTTTTTATTATAACTTTCTAGTTTAATATATTACTTTTAAAAAAAAAGTAAAAGCTAAAAATATTTAGAAATATATTAATTTAAATAATATTTTTAGTACTTCTTTTAATTTAAATAAACTTAAAAATATATTTTTATTTAATAACTAAATTTAAAAAAGAAATAAAAAGTAATATAAATATTATAAAATAAGATAAAAAAACTTATAATAAACTAGTTATGTTATATATTTCTACTACTTTAAATATATAAAAACTTCCTATAAGAATAATACTATTAATAAAAGCTTTAGAGAAAAGGAATTAAAAAAAGCTATTAATAATTTATTATTATTTATATTAATTATATGTACTCTTTTTATTAAGTAATTTATAAATATCTTTGAACTTTGAATTCTATATTTTATTATATATACTACTTATAAAGTAAAGTATATATAGAAAGAGTAAGTATATAAAGTTTTAAATAAATAAATTAAAGATATTATTTTAAATAAAATCTTTATATTTATTTAAGTAGAGTTTTTAAAAAAGAAAAATTATACTTGTTATATTTTAATCTATATTCTAAAATAATACTATATTTTAAGTAATTTAAATAATCTTATTACTATTTATAAAGAATATATATTTATTTTAAGTTAAATAGTTTCTATAGTTAATTTTAATATTTAAATTAAAGATTTCTGAAATATACTTTTTAAAACTTTTTAATATAAAGTACTAAATATATAAAAAACTTTTATATTAAAAACCTTTTTCTAAATAATTTAATACTATTTTATTCTATTTTAAACTAATTTAAAACTTATTACTATTATTAAATAAAAATATTTGAATACGAAAACTTTAAATATAAATTAGTATATTAATAAATTTAAAGACTTTCTTTATACAAATATAATAAAAACTTATTTAAAAGGTTATATTAATAAACTTTTTATTATACTAACTAAATAATTTAATAATATAATCTTTAGTAACTGTATTTTAGAAAAGCTTTTATAAAGTAAATCAATCTCTTATTATATATATAGAAAAAACTATAAATAAACTCTATTTATTTATAACTACATTAAGTTGACTTTTATTAATAAAAAAGTTAATACTTTATAATATCTTAAATAAAGTAAATAAACTTTAAAACCTAATATTTTATAATATTATATTTATAAATAACTTCTATATTAATATTATCTTAGAATACTTATAATAAATAATAAGTATTTAATACTTAGGTTTTAATAATATTTTTTATATTAGAGATTATAATAATAATATATAAGTAAAGAAGTTTTTAAACAAAAGTAATATTACTTTTATAAACTATTAACTTTATTTTTTATATTTTAGTTTTAAATATATCTCTTTAAATAATACTTTAATTATAAATCTATTTATGTTTATAATAACTAAAGTAAAGTAATATTCCTAAAAATGTATTTAAGTTTATACTGATACTATTTAAATATAGTACTTTTATTTTAATTATTTTAGTTTTAGAGTATTTAAGAAACTTATTTTCAATATTTAAGAAGTAAAGATCTCAAACGTAATATACTTTAAATACTAATATTATATAACTATATACATAAAGCAAGTTAACTCTTAATATATTTTAAAATAAAAAGTAATATAACTTTTTTATAAGATCTCTTAGAACTTATTTAACTACTTACTAAGTTTTAATATAGATAAATAGCTCTTTATTATTAAAGATAAATATATAAGTTAACTTTTTATATTTCTATATATAAATAAAACTTAATATTTAGTTTTTATTATTATTTAAATACTTAAACGCTAAGTATAGAGATAATATAGTTTTATATTATATAAGATTAAATAAAATAGTAAATATACTATAATTATAATTAATAAGTTATTAGAGTTCTAAATCTAAATATTAAAAGTAAAGATTAAAGTTAAATAAGCTTTTTTATATACTAAAGAGCTAAATAGAAGTATAGAGTAAATAAATTAGAAACTCATTATAAAAGTTATTATAATACTTTAAGTAGTAAGTTTTCTATTTACTCTTTAGGTTAAAATAGTTTAAGCTATAATATTTCCCTATAATATAAACTTTTATTAATAATATAATTAGTTCTTACTAATTTAAATTAAAGAGAATTAGCTAAAAAAACTATATTAAATACTATAAACTAATTTATAAAATAAACCTTTTAACTAATTTTTACTTTTAATAAAAAGAGGTTTATATATATAGCTATAAAATATACTTCTTTAAGAAAAAGGACAAAGTAAATAAGAATAAATATAACTTTAAAGTTATAATATAAAAGTATATTAGATATTTAATAAGATATATAGTAGACTTATATAACTTCTATAGAGTTTAAATACTCTTATTTTAAAAAGTTATTATTATATAAAATATAACTTTTAATAAGAAAACTTTTTATTTAAAAGATAATATAAAGATAGTAATCTAAAATAAAAATACTTATTTAGTTATTAATAGGATATAAGAACTAATATCTTTTATATTTTTAAAACTATAACTTTAAAAGTATACAATAAAGCTAAAATTATATTAATAATAAATAATAAAATATTATTATTACTTTTTTTCTTATTAAGAGAACTTTAGATAGTTAATAATAAATAAAGGAGATAGATATTAACTCTTAAGTTAAGCTTAAATTTTACTAAAATATATAAAACTTTAAACTTAATATTATTATTAAACTTTATTTAGAATAATAAAATGATAGAAGAAACTTGAAATATTAGCTAGAATATAACTTCTACTAAAAGTATAATTCTAAGTAAAATATATATTTAAATAGATATTTCTCGTTTATAAACTCTAAATATAGAAGATATTAATATATAACTACTTTTATAAAATAACTTTCTAATTTAGTTAGTATAGCTATATTTAAAAACTAAAAAAACGGAGTACTACTAAAGAGAAGTTAAAATAAATATATAATTATACTAACTTAGACTAACTTAAAACTATAAAGTTAAAATAATCTTTCTACTTTAGAATATATTTTATATTCATCTAAATAGAGTAAAACTTATATATATTAAAGTAATAGAAAGTATTTAAAGAAGTAAATTAGAGGTATTACTTATTTTATTACTTTATTTTTATTTTATTTTACTAAGTAAAACTAGTATAAACATCTATAATATTAAGTAGAAAAATCTATATTAACTAGCTAATGAAGCTATTTAAAACCTAGAAAGATATCTAATATATACTAAAGCTACTTTATTTTTGTTTTATTAAAATATATAATATTAAAATTAATAAACTTAAAGAAATAAATATCTAAGATATTATAGATAAATTAAGAATAAAGAATAAGCTGATACTTCTTAAGTAAGTGTTTATATATAAGCTAAACTAATATAGATGTTTAAACTACTATAAAACTAGAATTTATATTTAAAGTAACTTCTAAGAAAGGTATCTCTTAAAATAGATCTATATTATAACTCTTATTATAAAACTATGTAGAGTTATAATAGCTTTAGTAGTATAATTTAATTTTAAAATTTACTAATTTAGTATTATTAATATATTTCTAAATACTATATATAAGCTAAATAACTTCTTAATTACTTATTACTTACTAAATAGTTTTAAAAAACATAAAAAGGTTATTAAACTATAATATACTTTATATAGCTTTTATAATACCTTTTTACTCTAGTATAAAGAGTTCTTAAGTATCTATTTCTATTTTAAATTAAACTTAATAAGTAAAAACTTATATCTCTTTTAATCTTATAATAAAAAAGTCTTTATATTCTTCTATATTGATAATATCTTTATTTTATATTATAAAAACTTTATACAAAAAGTAGAAATAGTTATAAAGAAGATTAAAGAGAAATATAAACTAAAAACCTAAAAGCTAACTGAATAGTATTTAGAAATTAGAATTATTTATAATTAAATAATATAAAGAATTTACTTTTTATATAACTAATATATTAAATAAAGTATAAAAAAGTTTAATTTTATTAATTTTAGAGTTCTCATTATATCTCTTTTTCTTATTTTACTTAAGAAGTTTAAAAAAGAAATAAACTTATAATAAGTTCTATTATATTAAAAGACGATTAAATTAATCCTCTATATTATAATTATAATATAGCTAGATATTATATTTATTTACATCTTACTATTATAATTTTTAATAACCCTATTTTTAAAATACTACTAAACTAAAAAATAAGTAATTTAATACTTATATTATACTTAATACTTTATAATTTATTTTAATATCTTAGGAAGTAAAACTTTTATAAATAGGTTAGCTTTTTAATAATAGAAGTAAATTTAAAGAGAGAAAAGAAAAAAAAGAAAAAAGAGGTTACTATTTATTATACTTAGAGAAGTAATTAATCTATTTTAGATTTAAATTTTTTAAGAATAGTATAAGTCTTTTTTAAGTTTTTTAGTATTCTTTAGTTTTTTTAGTATTTATTAGTTTTTATTATTATATATCTCTTTTTCTTTTATAATAATATATATTAAAAGTAAAAAAAGTAATATAAATACATAGTTAATATAAATTATAGTATAAAAATAACGATATATAAATAGATAAAATATTACTTTTTCTACTAAAAATAAATAAAATTTAATAATTATTATAGATTTAGCTGTTTTTTAGTTTCTCTATATCTTTATATTAGCTATTAAATCTTTTGTTTTTTATAGAGATACTTACTATAATTTTTTTTTTTTACTAAGTATTAACTTTAGCTTATAATGTTCTGTTTTATTTTTATAATTACTTAATTTATATTTTTATAATATTAAAGTTATTAATCTCTATTTCTTCTAGTATAAATAACTTATTAAGGTTTAAGATTTCTACTAAACTAAAAGTATTAAGATTAAGTTAATTTATAGTAAGAAAGACCTTATTAAAAGCTTATTTAAAGTCTAATTAGATTTCTATTTTAGAGATATTATCTAAACAGCTATTTTTATTTACTATAAATTTCTTTAAGTAATTACTAGCTATAGTTTATTTAATAAAAATTTTACTAAAAGTTTTAAGTAAATAGAATGAAGTTTAAAGAGATATTTACTAGATATAAAAAAAGCTTAACTAGTATATACTAAGCTTATTAGAAGAGCTTATATTAATAAATAGCTTTATATTATAAATAAAAATAATATTTCTAACTTATAGCTCTTTATATTATATTCTATATTTATTTTTTTAATTATAGTTTTTAGTAACTTAGTAGTATTACTTTATAATATATTTAAAAGCTATTTATTAGTTAGAATTAAGTTATTTAAAGGTTTATATATATAAAAGAAGTTTAGTTTTAATATCTCTAACTTTTAATTAGTTTAATACTTATTAAGTAATACTTCTAGTTTTAATTAAAATAATTAGATTATAACTATAAATAAAGTAAAGAAAAGAGTATTTTATAGAAGATCTAACTAATATTTAGTTAGTAAATAGAGCTATATAAAGAATTAAAGTTTAGTTCTTTTTACTAAAGTTTAATTAGGTTATAAAGATATAAATAAGAAGTTAATATCTTTTTTTAATAAGTTTAGTAGCTTTTAAATTATATACTAAGATAATAAAGTGTTATCTTCTATAGATTTAATTAAACTTTTTAATAAACTTTTTATTTTTTAGTCTTTTCTTAACTATAAGAAGTTTATAGATCTTATAGTAGTAGATTATATCTTCTTAAATAAATTTAGCTATTATTTTTAAGTTAATATTCTTAAGAAGTTAATAAACTTCTATATAACTAATAAGTATATTATAAACTTTAGCTAGAGAGTAATTATTAATCTTTTAGATATTAATATAAATATACTAAAATAAAATTACTAAGGATATAGAAAAAGTATAAAGGTCTTTAAATTATTTTAGTTAAGCTTATATATAGAGTAGATAGCTTTTTATTTTATTATTTATTATTTAATATATATTTTTCTAAATATATTACTCTTAAAGTTTAGTATATATTATATTATAGCTTCTATACTTTTCTTTAGTATATATATACTAGATTAACTTTTTTTACTTTTTCTTATTATTAATTATTTATTTTAATATAAAGTTTAATTTTATTCTTTTTTAAAAGAGAAAACTATTTTAAAGTATATATTTTACTATATATAATTTAAATTTCTTAATATTAATCTAAGAAATAATCTTTAGGTATAATAATAAAGCTAAATACTTAGTAATGTATTATAATTATTAAAACTAAGCTTATTTAAAATTTAGTAGATTATCTACTCTAAGTTTAAGATCTTTTTCTATTTTAAGTATATAAATAGAGTTATTAATTATTTTATTTAAATCTTCTTCTTATTTAGCTTCTTAAATATTAGATTCTCTTATTAGTTTATATAAGAGACTATTTATAGTTCTATTTTTTATACTAAGTATATAGTAAATATTAAAATTAAATATTTTAATTTAAGTAATCTATTATATAAGAACTACTTTAAGTAAATCTAAAGTAGTATTACTAATTTAGTTTATAAGGACTTTTACGTTAGTTTTAAAAGTAAATTATATACTATATAAATAGTTTTTAAGTTTTTTAAGAATAAGTAAAACTAATTAAAGCTTAAGCTTTTTTATATTATAGTTAAAGGCTATACTAGTTTAAATTCTATTTTTATACTAAATAATATATTTTTTGCTCTAATAGTATTATCTAAGTATAGCGCTTTACTTCTTAATACTTATATTAGTAAATAGATAGACTTTACTAGCGTTTTCTTTATAATTAATAGGTTAAAGTAATAGAAAGCTAACTAAGTAAAACTTAAGAGTTTCTATAGCTAGCTATTATTTTAGCTTCTATTTAAAAAGTATTTCTTTTTAAAAAAGTTTTATTAGTAGAGTAGAAATAGTTCTATAATCTTTAATTTATACTTAATAGAACCTAATAATACTAAAAAGATTTTTAACTACTATAATATTATTATACTTTTCCTATTTAAAGATTTTAATAACTTTATTCTAATTAAGCTTATATCTTCTACTACTTATTATATAACTAAAGAGGTTAATAGTAAGTTAGTAAATCTAAGATTTCTTAGAAGAAATTATAGCGCTAGTAAGCTTAAAGTTCTAAAGTACTATATTTAGGTTTATAAAGTACTTAAAGATATATAAATATATTTTTAAAAGCTTAACTATATAGTTACTATTATATATTACTTTTAGCTTTTTAATAGGAATGTTATTAAAAAAAGGTTAGTAAACGCTTAAAATGAGGTTATAGAGAATTTTTATTATAACTTTTATAAACTAAATAACTAAATTTATTACTTTTTAAAGTAGAATATATATTCTAAATAGCCCTAAAAGTGTAGTAAATATAGTTAGGTTTTAATTTAACTTATTAAATAAAACTTAGTTATATCTAAAAAATAGGTTTAAAAGGCTTATAATCTTATAATTAGTAAAATCTTCTAAGAATTTATTAGCTTCTAGAGGAATAAAGGTATTTCTAATACTAATTTTATTAAGTTTTATATATAAGTTAATTAGCTTTATATTATTATTCTTTTTAGTAATAAAAAACTAGAAGTTTCTATATAATCTATAAGATTCCTCTAAAACTCTTTATATAACTTTTAATCTAAGTATATTAATAACTTTTCTTTATAAAACTTTAGGGATAGAAATCCTTTTTTCTTATTATATAATATATAGAATAGTTTTAACCTTCTATAGTAAAGCTATATAAAGGTTAATATATTTATATTTTATAAAATCTTATACTAACACCTCTTCTTAATTTATAAAGATATATTTAAGTATTTTAATCTCTTTTAGTAAAAGGTATAACTAGATAACTTTAAGCTTTAAAAATCTTTTTAAAGTAAAATAAGTTTTTTAGTTAAATTATATAAATTATAGATATATATAGCTAGTAAAAGGGGAGTTAGAAAGTTAATAATAGTTTTCTATTTTTTAAATTAAGATCTTCTTTTAGTCTTTCTAATTATTAAGAATAAAACTATTTAAAAGTAGATTATTAACTAGATAAACCTTTTTGTTTTTATATTTATATATTATATAGATACTAATAAAGCTTTAGTTAGATTTAGGGTTTTTTTAATTAACTTAAAGAATATTTAATCTTTTAGGATTTTAAGAAAGTTTTATTAGTTTTTAGTATTCTTAAGAAAGTAAACTTAAATAGTTTTTATAATTAGAGTAACTACTACTTTAGTAATAGTTTCTAAGATATTAAGTATAGCTAAAAGTGAAATTAGAGTAGAGTATTAATTAGTTTTAGAAACAGCTTCTTTTTATTTAAAAAAATTAGCTTTCTTTTTTTTTAAATAAAAAAGTACTCTTTTTTATAGTCTATTATAGTATTAATATAGTAAGTTTGAATTTTATTATATATATTACTAAAGTTTTAGTTAGTTTTAAGTTAGCTTTTAATAGCTTTAGAAGTATTATAAATATCTTTTATATAGTTATTTTATTTAGAAAAATAGCGCTAAATCTAATATAAAGAATCTAATTATATAAGACTTACTAGAATATTAATTTTCTAGAATTTATTACTTTTATAGTTTTTAATTTTTATTATAGTAGTAATAAAGCGTTTTAAATACTTAAAAGTAAGTTTAATAGAGATAGTAAAAAGAAGTCTAAAAAGTAAGTTATAGTTAATAGTTTTAAAGTTTACTACTATTATAGTTATTATAACTTTATAACTATTAATCTAAATAGATATATAGTATACCTTAATAAAACGTAGCTTTAGGTTACTTTTAGCTATTATTCTTATTATTAAAGTAGTAATAAAAATTAGAATATTATAGTTTAAAATATATTAATAACTTATAAGATTAGATTTTATATTAGTATTAATTATATTTTATATAGATAAGTAGTTATTAGAATACTTATTTCTAATAGAGATCTTTAGAATAAGTTATAGTATAATAATTACTAAAGCTATTTAATTTATAGTTATTAAAATAATAGCCTTAATTAAAAAAGCTTTTAGATAGTTTTAACTTTAAATAGCTTTATTATATTTAGAAACCTAGTTAGTTTATTAAGCTCTTTTTTTTAAAGTTTTAGTAAAGTTTATAAAGTCTATAAGAATAAGTATATAAATAACTCCTTTTAGATTATTTATAAAAATATATATTTTTTTAATAAACTTTTCTCTATATTCTAGCTAAATTTTATAGACTTTTTTAACTAGTAAACTAACTAAGTTATAAAAATTATATAAGATAAATTTATTAATAAGTTTTTTATTTTTAATAGATTTCTAATTTTTACTATTAAGAAATATAGCTAGCTAGAAGTTACTTTTTAGAAAAGATAGTTTTAAGATAGGTTTTAGAAGAGAAATCTTAATAATTTTACTAAGTATTACTTCTCTTTCTATTCTAAATACTCTTTTTAGTTCTAAAGTATTAGTAAATATAGAAACTAGTTTAAAAAAGCTTTTTTTTTTATTTTAATATTTAAGTTTTCTTTTTATTTTTTCTAGTTAAAAAGTGAATTTTTCTTTATAACTAACTTTTTTAGTAAGTTTAAATAACTCTTAGAATAAGGTTATAAAAAAGAAAGTTTCTTTAAAATAGTTAGAGTATTTTTAATATTTTATATAGTAAAATAAACTTTTTTAGAAGGAGATTTTAAAGTTTTCTTTTTAATTTTCTTAAGATTTAGTAGCTTTAGCTTCTTCTATAGAAATAAGTTAGCTCTATATATTTTTAACTAAGTAATTATAAGCTTAAATATTATAAAATTAAATAAATCACTTTTAGTTAAATTATTAAGTTATACTACAACAGGGTAAGGGAGAAAACTTATCGATCGTGCTAAGCACTCTACTCTAAGCGGAAAAACCCCTAAAAATGCCCTAAACACTTATATATTAATTTTCTAAATAACTATAAAAGATATAAAGGTGAATATATAAATATAAGCCTAACTAACTTATACTTTATCTATATTTTCTACTCTTTTTATATCTTAAGTTATATAATTTTTTAAGAGAAAATAAACTATTAAAAAGAAGTTTAGTAATATTATCCTTATAGTATTCTATTTTATTATCGCTTTAAATAATTAAAGAAGTATAGTAGGGATTAAGAAAGAGGATAAAAGTAGAGCTAACTAAAAGTAGAGAAGCTTAGAAATACCTATCTTTATTTAATTTTTAAAAAGTAGGAATTAATAGATTTTTTCTATAAGCTAGACTAAAGAACTTTAAAAGTTTTTCTAGAAAGATAGTTATTAAAATTATTAAGGGAAAACAGGAAATTATATAAAAATAAGTATATTTCTTATTTATATATTTAGTCTTTTTTATTATAAGCTAACTAAGCCTCTATCTATTTATATAAACCTTTTCTTTCTATAATAATATCTAATACTTATAAAAACGTCTATTTAATCTTTTATTTTTAGGTTAAAATTACTAAAAATTCTAAAAACTTTACCTTCTTCTATATATCCTCTAAGTCTTTTATATACTAAAGAGAGGAAAACTTAAATACTTTTATTTTATATACTTAATATTCTATTTAGCCTTTAACTTATATTTTCTACTATTCTAGCTAGTAGCTAGTCTCTCTATAGATTCTTTTTTAATATAGATTTAATTATAGTCTTCTTTTTAGATCTCTTTAGCTTACTATATACTAAGTACTATCTATCTCTTTAATATAGTTAGGATTAAGAAGGTGTTCTAAGGTTATATAGCCTAAGCTATATCTTTAATTAAGTTATCTTAAATAATAAAGAATTGCTTTAGAGTTAAGTTATTAGGCTTATTTATTTTAAATAATTTAAGCTTTTTAACTTTTCTTTTAATTTTTATATAGTAGAGCTTCTTTTATTTATTCTCTATTTTAATCTATATATCTTTAACTTTATTTAATACTTCTCTAGAGTAGTTTTTTTTTTTATATTAATAATAAAAGTTATAAAATTAAGGTTATTATTATAAACTATATCTTTTATTCTATTAGTTTTTTTTAGAGAGACTAAGTCTTTAGCTTTAACTTTAATTAACTCTTAAGTAACTAATATCTAGTTAGATATAGTCTTTCTAAAACTTATATTTACTTTATCTTTTTATTATTCTTTTTACCTCTTTCCTTTTAAAGCCTTTAGCTAGTTTTTAAACCTAGTTTTAGGTTTTAGTTTTAAGCTTTTAAGTGAGGTATAGAGGCTAAACTCCTTAGTAATAAGTTTAACCTAGTAGTTAAAAAGGTTCTTATAAAGATTTAAGTTAGCTTTTTAAACTTTAGTAGTAGTTTCTAAATATAAAGTCTTAATACTAAAGATACCTTATTAAATAATATATCTAATAAAGTTTATAGTATAGAGGCTACATTTCTATAGGTCTTTTTTTAATTTAATTTAGAGTTATAAGATAATAAAAGAAGTATAATTAATAAGCTTTTAAGTTTTTACTAATACTTTATAGATCTTATACTAATTATAAACTAACTTAACTATAGTTTTAAAAGAGGTTTCTAACTTATTTAGGTTACTACTATTAGTAACATTCTATATACTATCTAAGTAGAAGTATAAGCTGTTTTTTTAATTAATAATTAAACTTATATACTTTTCTCTACTATTATGTTATAAAAAGATAATAAAATTATATAAAATAAGCTTATTAGCTAGAACTTTATAATGTTTTATTATAAGGTTATTATAGAAAGAGACCTAAATAATAAGAATCTTTATATATTATTTTTTAATAATATCTCTAATAGTTAAGTTATAGGCTACTTTAATATAGCCTTCTAGGAGGAGATCACTTTAATATAGAAACTTTAATATATTATAGAAGTTAAAAAGAACTTTTACCTAGATACTTTGCTTTTAAATTTCTTAAGTTAGGTTTTTACTATTATTATGAGAAAATCTACTTTATTAGTATTTAGTTAAAGTTATATTAGTAAGGTTATTATTAATACTTATTTATTTAGGTACTAAAAAGGATTTATTTTAATTAGGTTTTAGTACTTTATAGGGTTTTTAAAGTGTAATAAGAAACTTAATAAGTTCTACAGTTTTAAAGAGGATTCTAAGGAGTTTTTTATTAGATTATATAAGCTAGATATATTTAGTTTTATTTAGTTTAGTGTTCACTTTACTAAAGTAGTTAAAATAGAAATTAAGAAGCTATAGAAGCTATTCTCTTTATAGAAGTAGAGTAGATATATCTACTACTTATAGAGTCTCACTTTAAGAAACTAATTAGTTTTTATAAAGGTGTGTAATATAGATTATAAGCTTTTATTTGATCCTATTAATCTAGTTAATATTTTATATAGTTTTATAAGCTTTTTAGAACTTAAGATTATAGTCTCTAGAAGAGGAAAACTGAGAGGTAGTAGGAGTAGTTTAGTAAAATATTATATGAAGTTTTATAGTAGTCTAGAGGAAAAAGTATTAAGTTATAAGTGTGTAGAATTGAATAAACAGGCTTATATTGCTGTTTATTTAAGTTATAGTAATTAGATATTTTAGAAAGAAAGAAAAATTAAGAAGGTAAATTTGCAGTAAGTAAGAGGAAGTTAATTATAATGCTAATAATTTTTATTAAAAATTTTTGTTAAAAGTTAGTAAGAGTAAGTAAGAGGAAAAAAGTATGATTTTTAGAATATATAAGTAATAGTTAAGCTTAGTTGAAGTGTTATAGTTAAATATAAAAATATCTATTAAGGAAGAATAGTTATTATATATATAAATATGTGAGGATATTTAGTAGAAAGTTAGTAAGTTAAAATACTTCCCCCTTTTATAAATATCGTTTTAGCACTAGTGGTTAATAATCTTTTTAAAAATATGATTTTTAAATAAGGAAGGAACTAGTTAGATATATAAAGTGGTTTTTTTAAAGGTAAGATTTAAGTAATTACTAGATATAGCTAGTAATTAGATAAAAGTGAAGTTGAATACTAAAGATAGTAAGTAGAAGAAGAAATAGTAACTAGTATAATTTAGTAGTAGGGAAAAAAAGAATGTAGTTACAAACTGCTTAATTAAGCTTATAATTATATGTTTTTAAGGGAAAAGTTAATACTTATAGCTATAGAAGAGGTAAAGTTTTTTGTAATTTAATTGCAAGATATATAAGGTTAAAGGCCTCCTTTTTATAGATAATAACATTTTAATTAATATGCTTATTTTGCTTTTACTGTTAAAACCTAAATAAATGCGTTCTTTTTAGTTTAGTTAATCTTAGATTTATAGTAAAAGGTTCTTTAAGTTGTTCTTTTTTATTTTATTAATAGGTTACTATAGTGAATAAGCCTCTAAGTTACTATAGCTACTGTTTTTAATATTAACTACCCCTCTAGTTAGATATAAAAAGGCATATCTCTTCTACTTAGCTACATCTCTTTTTTTTTCCTCTTAATATATTATTCTTTATAATCTCTAGTCTAACTAATACTTTATAATAATAACTAGATAACTTCTAAGTAGTATAACTATAGATATTAAAATTAACTTAGGTTACTTTTATACTACTACTTTAAACTAAGTATATAAGCTTTTTCCCTTCTCTTTTATACTAGTTTCTATAAATTATAAAAATAAAAAAGGAACTATTTATCTATTTAGACTTATTATACTACTATTAGTTATAATAGGTTATCTTTTTAAAACTATTTAAACTACTACTAACTTATATATAAGCTTCTCTTTCTCTTTTTTAGACTTCTATTAAAGGTTTTATTAGTTAGATTTAGTATAAAATAAGCTTTATCTATAAGATTACTATTAATAAAAAAGTTAAGGGAGTTACTCTAAGGTTTTAGTATTTACTCACTAGGTTCTTAATAATATATATAGAGCTAATTAATAAGAGAAAAGTACTAAATAGGTTTCTATTTTTTATAAGAGAGGTTTATATTATAGAAAGTTATATTAGCCCCTAAGGATAGCTATACTAGAAGATAAATAGGTTAGAAGTAGTTAAAGCTTTACTAATTTATATATATAGTACTTAAAATCTCTTTCTATGTAATAGATGCTTTAAGCGCTAAGTAAAAATATCTTTTAAGGCTAAGCAGAGTAGCTACTAAGTTACTATATCTATTTCTTTCTAAAAATATATTTTCTACTAAACTAAATAGAAAAAAGCTTATTCTAACTATATCTACTATAAAAAGGCCTTTTTATACTTATATAAGCTTAACTATAACTAAAAAACTACTAGCTAGATTAGATATATTAAGAAGGGTAATAAGAAGAAAAGTATTTTTAATAGTACCTCTTATAAAGAGGGTAGAGGTGTTAATATAATACTTTATTCTAAATATAAATATTTTAGAGGTAAGACTATTACACTAGTATATAGACTATTAATTAACTAATTTACTAAGTTAACTCTAAAGTATAAATTTAAATTATAGTAGTATTTCTAAGTAGTTTCCTATAAGATCCTTAGTAAGGACCTTTATAAATAAGTTAGCTTTTTAATAGTAGAAGTAAAGTTAAAGTATAAAGATAAAAAGAAGAAGAAAGAAGCTACTATTTATTATATTTAGAGATTAGTCTAGTTTAAGTTTAAATTTTTAGAAAGGTAGTATTAGTTTTTTTTAAGTTTTTTAGCATTTTTTAGTCTTTTTAGTGTTTATTAGTTTTTATTATTATATATCCTCTCTTCTTTTGTAATAATATATATTAAAAGTAAAAGAAGTAATATAAATATATAGTTAATATAAATTATAGTATAAAAGTAACTAAATATAAATAGATAAAATATTGCTTTTCCTGCTAAAAATAGATAAAATTTTAATAATTATTATAGACTTAGCTGTTTTTTAGTTCCTCTATATCTCTATATTAGCTGTTAAATCTTTTGTTCTTTATAGAAATACCTATTATAATTTCATTCTTTTTCTACTAGGCGTTAACTTCAGCTTATAGTGTTTTATTTTATTCTTATAATTACTTAATTTACGTTTTTATAGCGTTAAAGTTATTAGTCTCTGTTTTTTCTAGTGTAAATAATTTATTAAGGTCTAGGATTTCTACTAGACTAAATATATTAAGATTAGGTTAATTTGTAGTAGAAAAGACCTTATTAAGAGCTTATTTAAGGTCTAATTAGACTTCTATTTTAGAGATATTATTTAGATAGCTATCTTTATTTACTATAAATTTTTTTAAGTAATCACTAGTTATAATCTACTTAATAGGAATTTCAGTAAGAGTTTTAAGTAAATAAGATAAAGTTTAGAGAGATATCTACTAAATATAAAAGAGGCTTAATTAATATATACTAAGCTTACTAGAAGAGCTTTTATTAATAAATAGCCTTATATTATAAATAAAAATAATATCTCTAATTTATAGTTCTTTATATTACATTCTATATTTATTTCTTTAGTTATAGTCTTTAGTAACTTAGTAGTACTACTTTGCAATATATTTAAAAGCTATTTACTAGTTAGAATTAAATTATTTAAAGGTCTATATATATAAAAGAAGTTTAGTCTTAATATCTCTAACTCTTAACTAGTCTAATACTTACTAAGTAATACTTTTAGTCTTAATTAAAGTAATTAAGTTATAACTATAAATAAAGTAAAAAAGAGAGTATTCTATAGAGGATCTAACTAATATTTAGTTAGTAAATAGAGCTATATAAAGAACTAAAGTTTAGTTCTTTCTACTGAAGTCTAACTAAGTTATAAAGGTATAAATAAGGAGTTAATATTCTTTTTTAATAAGTCTATTAACCTTTAAATTATATACTGAGATAATAAAGCGTTATCCCCTATAGACTTAATTAAGCTTTTTAATAAACTTCTTATTTTCTAGTCCTTTATTAACTATAAAAAGCCTATAAATCTTATAGTAGTAGATTATATTTTCTCAGATAAATTTAGCTATTATTTTTAAATTAATATTCTTAAGAAGTTAATAAGCCTCTATATAACTAGTAAGTATATTATAAACTTTAGCTAGAGAGTAATTATTAATCTTCTAGATATTAATATAAATATATTGAAATAAGATCGCTAAAAGTATAGAAAAAGTATAAAAGTCTTTAAATCGCTTTAGTTAGACTTATATATAAAGTAGATAGCCTTTTATTTTATCACTTATTATTTAATATATATTTTTTTAAGTATATTACTCTTAAAGTTTAATATATATTACATTATAGCCTCTATACCTTCCCTTAGTATATATATATTAGATTAACTTCTTCTATTTCTCTTTATTATTAACTATTTATCTTAGCGTAAGGTTTAATTTTATTCCTTTTTAAAAGAGAAAACTATCTTAAAGTATATATTTTGCTATATATAACTTAAATTTCTTAAA